>JARHVA010006791.1:292500-500000 GCA_037957365.1 Torreya grandis
GACAATAAGATTTGTTTCAAGAGGTATTCCCTTTTAATTTATTAAACTGCCTTTATATTTAAGCAAAAATATTAAGTTTTGCCAATACACATCCATATCAAGGAACCTTTGATCCTAAGTCATTTTCAAGACCTACCCCTACAAGATGACCTTTACTAAATCTTTTTGTAGCCATGACAACCCCTAGACCTTTTCATTTTGTGGAAATCTTTCACCAAAGCCCTTTAGGACTTGATCAATATGATCCTATCCCAAATGTAGCCCTTAAAAGTGTTCCTTATTATACTAGTGACTAAGATACAACACCTTTCGAGCACCTCATAGATATAACCAATTTTTGTAATACACATAATCTCACTAAGGAGAATATAACTATTAGGTTATTAGTTACCTCTTTCATAGGAAAGGCCATAGATTGGTATAGAGGTCTTGATGCTAATTTCATTCAAACATGGGACCAATTAGGTGATGCCTTGTGAAAAATATTTTATGACAAAAGAAATCATTTGTCACTTGTAGAGAAACTAACTGCCATTAAGAGATCTCTTCATGAAGTCATGCAATACTTCAACACAAGGTTCCAAAAAACAAGGATATAATCCTAGTCTTAGATAGACCAACCCCTAACTTTACCTTTACTATTTGAAGGATTTAAATAGTGACATAGTAGTGATGATACAGTCTATGCGAGGGAATATAATTATATATGCTTATGAGGTGGCCATCAAAGTAAAAAATTGTCTTGTTCAACCTGGCAAGCTTACACCTAGACCACTGATGCCCTTATTTATTGAAATTAGATCACCTCATATTTATATCCCTCCACTTAATTTCATTCCTCCTATGCCCAAATTATTGTAATACCTACACCAAAATAATATAAAGCTTCCATTAGTGGATCTAGTGATTCCCAAGAGTAAAATAACTTTCAAGATATCAAGAGCAGGTTCCGATACTTGGGGAATGAGCTAGTGAATGCCAAAAGGTAGAAAGATTTCAATATGCCTTATAAATGATTATATTAACCTCAACAAAAACATTTTTAATAAAATAGGACACTGTATAAAGGGAACTACCAAGGCCAAGGCCAAGGTCAAAACCAAGGAAAAAGGCAACATGGAAATAATAGGTAGAATAACTACAATCCTAATATTGCACACCATATAAAGGGAACTACCACGGCCAAGGCCAAGGTCAAAACCAAGGGAAAATGCAAAATGGAAATAATAGGTAGAATAACTACAATCCTAATATTTCAAGCACTTCCAACACCTTGGTCCTAGTTCAAAATAATGTGGCTCAAGAAGTTGAGGGAACCATGCCTTGGAATTAGTCTTTTGGGAAATCCATTTTTCCAACCACTGACTTCAATTAAGCATTTAATGATCAATGGAAGAAGGATACTAATTTTGGGTATAACTAAGCTCTCATGGTACAAAATGAAAAGGTATATATGATGACCAAGCTAGAAGATCCTCAACAAGGTTAAAGTACTAATCAAGGATCAAGTCATTTGGGTGTCACAATGATGAACTATGAGTAAGAGGAGTGTTATACACTCAATAAATAGGCTAGCTTCATCCAGGGATACATTTAAGTGGATGTAAATACAATATTGAAAAGAAGGAACATGGATGGGAACCAAAAACTAAGCAAGGAGCCTCCTACCATTACTCCTTCAGTATTCAATCTAGTTGGACCTGTTATTGTTCCAAAGGTACCAATACTTCCAAATGGTAATAATCATGGAAATGTCTTGGTCCCTCAAAACTCATAATATTAAGGTGTAGTTATGGTTCCTAAAGCACAATCAAAGGTTGGTGGTTCACCCATCAACATTACAGAACAAATGAAAAGATCCAATATGAGTGTGATAATGTGGGATTTATTCTCCATGTCTAGTCAAGTGCATATCCTGTAGGAAGGTTTATCAAAGATCAATGTTGTTGAGAAGCCACAAAGCAAGGAGAATGTGGTCTTTACCAATGTAACCAAAGGACTAGATGAAGGGCAATTAGGTAAAGTGGTCAAGCCTCCTCCCTTTTATATTTTAGTGATCATTAGAAACTCTCTAGTACATAATTGCTTAGTGGATAGTGGGGCTAGTACCTCACTAATTCCAAAGTCCATAGCTGATTAGCCTGGTCTAAAATATGGGCCCTATTCAAAAGGATTGATATAACTAGATGGTTCTTCTACCAAGCCATCTATCATAATTAGAGACCTCAACTTGACCCTGCATGCTTGTCTTAGTGTCTTAGTGGTTCAATATTTTTGATCCTAGATTTGCCTCCTCATTTTGTACTATGCCTATCTAGGGAATTCATAGCAAATATTGGAGGGTACCTTATAATATATTAATCATATATGGAATTCAAAAAAATATACGAGGCCAAAGTGTCAATCAAAGCTGATCCCATTTCACAATTCCATATAAAAATCTATGGGATAGATAATATAAACATCAATGGCACCATTATTGATGAGGATGAATTTGCAATGGGATAGGAGCTAAAAACTCATCTAGAAGAGATACCAGATATATTCTTCGATGAACTATAGAATGATAGCTAGTTGGTAGACACCTTATAGGGTGTTTAAGAAAGGGACTTTGGTGTCTAATATTTACATGAAGAAAACCATTCCATTCCCTCCCTTATGAGACCTCAAGAAGATCTTAGTGGTCTTTGTAAGTTGTCCTTTGATATTTCAAGGAGAAAGGATGGAGTGGGTGTAGGTGTTCTGCTAGTATCCCATTCAAATGATAGATATTTCTCTTCATATAGGTTCTAATTTAGTGACTCTTTCAATAAAGCACAATATGAGGGCCTTATTTATGGCCTTTAGTTGGCTAGTAAAAGAAGGATTAAGCAATTGAAATTTTATGGGAACATTGAATTGATTATGCACAAAGTTAGAGGCAAAAATGTCACTAAGAACCTCTTAATGAATTCCTATAAACATATAATGTGGGTCCTAATTGAGGGATTTGAATCCTTAAACATCTAATTAGTGACAAGGGGACAAAATCAACATCTTGATAGACTAGCAGTAGTGGGTGCTCAATTTTATATCCCTAATGAATTGAAAAGGACCAAGGTGCAACCACATGTCAAAGTGGTATTAAGACCATTAGTATAAGATAACAAATCTTATTATTAGGTCTTTCAAAATGACCAATAAATTATATGCTTTCTACAATATCAAGCAAAGTTCTCCTCCATCAACCAAGGGAAGTTAAAACATTAGTATGAGGAGCATATTGTTCAATTAAGGTCCAATAAGATTCCTAAAGGGCTAGTCACCTTAGAAGGTCTCATTCATGAAGGGGACCATATGAGGAAGGATAAAGTAGTGATGTCAACAAATGAAGAGAACTATGAGAGATTTTTTATCTTTGAAGACAAATTCCTCAATCTTAGAAAGGTAAGAACTAAAGTTGAAAGGCATGCTTTCATAGAGCTTTGTGAAGAATATGTAGACATCTTTGCTTGGTAATATAGTTACCTAAGAGGCTTTGATCCTAAATTTTCCAAACACACTATTGAAATAGAGGCTAAAACTAATAATGTCAGGTAGTAGCAGAGGCTTATGAATCTTGAATTTGAAGAGCTCATTCAGAAGGAATTGACTAAGTTCATTGAATCTAGGATCATCTTTCTAATTAAGCACTCATCATCGGTAGATAATATAATACCTATTAGAAAAAGTAATGAGGAAATTAAGTTGTGTGTTGATTTTATGGATCTTAATAGGGTCTCTTTGAAGGATCACTACCCTTTCCATCTATGGAATAACTCTTTTGATAGTTACTAGTTGAGAATGTTTCTCTCTGTTAGATGAGTATTCAAGTTATAACCAAGAGCTAGTGAGAGAGGAGGACCATTATAAGACTTCCTTCACCACCAAGTGGGGCACATTTTCCTACCAAAATATTACTTTTAGATTATCCAATGTTGGGGTAACCTTTAAAAGAGCAATGGACATGGACTTCCAAGGGTTGATAAATTAGATGGTACTAGTCTAATTGGATAACATCATAGTATTCTCAAAGAAAGACAATGAGAACATGGACCATTTGAGGCTGATATTATAGATATGCAAAGAGTATGGTATCTCTTTAAATCCCAATAAATGTGTGTTTTCTATGCATGAAGGTAAGCTATTAGGTCACATTGTTTCTAAAGAAGGATTGTCCATTGACCCTAATAGAGTAAGTGTTATCTTAGCCTTATCCTTACCAAGGCACAAAAATGGAATATACATCTTCCTTTGGAAGATTAAATTTGTGATAAGGTTCATACCTAGTCAAACCCATCACCACCATGCTAAAGAAGATTTAAGTGTTTGCTTAGTCAAATGAATGTAAGGTAGCCTTTGAGGCCATGTAGTAGGATATTATCCAAGCACCCTCACTCTTGAATCCTGACTTATCCAAAAACTTCATCTTGTATACTTTTTCCAATGTTGATAACATATCAACTATTTTAATGCATAAGAATGCTGAAGGAATCAAGCATATAATTGCCTTTTTTAGTCAAAAGCTATAAATATATGAGGTGAGGTACATTTTCATTGAAAAATAGGTTATTTTAGCCTTGAGGAGTCTCAATAAGTTTAGACCCATGCTCTCCAATAATAGGATTCATCTTATTGTGTCTTATCCTAGAGTTAGGGACTTCCTCCTTAATAAGGAGTTTAATGAGAAGAGAGCAAGATAGATCACCAAGGTCATGGAATATGATGTAGAGATAAAAGTCACCAATATGATTAGAGGTAAATGGTTATGTGAGAACATGTTGAATGATCTCCGAGAGGAGAATGAAGTTATCTTGGTGACCCAAGACAACTCATAGGTAGGTGCAACTCTAATTCAAAAGAGTTAGATTCAAAATATGACTCACTTATTGACAACAAGAAAGAGCCAAAGGAAGGTATTTCAGGATTCAATCCATACCTTATGCATTGGTTGATGGAGTTATTTTTATAAGGGACCTCAATGGGATACTCCTTAGGTGTATAGATGATAATAAAGTGACCAAGATCTTAGAGAAGTTTTATGATAGACCTACAAGAGGAAATTTTACACCTAGAACCATAGTAGTAAAGGTAATGAAGGCTAGTTATTACTGGACCAATCTTTCCAAAGATTCTCATGCATGGGTAAAGAAATTCCATACGTGTGCTCTATTTGTAGGAGATAAAAAAATAGTAACCCTTCCACTCAATCTAATTTAGGTGGATCAACCCTTCATGCAATAGGGGTTAGAATTCATAGGGATGATCAATCCACCACCAAGTATAGGGCATACATGGGTGGTCAGTATAGCTAACTACTTCACCAAGTGGGTGGAAGCCATTTATTTTAAGGAGGCTAATGAGGGTGCATTTTTGGACTTTTATGATAGGATTATGACCAAATTTGGTGTCCGAACTATCATAATTTTAAATAATGTATTGGCATTACTTGGTATGAACACAAGTGAGTGGGATTTCAAAATAGGAATCTTCCTCAACACCTCTTCTAACTACTACCCTCAAGTAAATGGATTGTCAAAGTCCAAAAACAAGAATTTACTAAGGATCATCAAGAGGACCATGGAAGAGAATGAAAAAACATGGCATACCAAGCTAAGGACTACCTTATGGGCTCGTAGAATGACTCCCAAAGATTTCAATGGCAATTATCCATATGTCATTGTGTATGAAATGGAAGAAACATTGTGAATTTATCTTGAATAACATCCATTATAGTTATCCCATCAACTTGAGTTGATGGAGGATGAGCCCATGAATGTGAGGATGATAGAGCTCATAGATCTAGAAGAAACCAGGGGCCTTAAATGAAGAATTTGAATTCACATCAAGCTCAAGTCCAAAATGCCTTTAATAAGAGAGATAAAGAAAAGAGATTTAAGGAAGGGGACCTAGTCCTCAAATGGAACTCAAATAAGGCCAAACCAAGAAACCCTACAAAGTTTGATATCTTGTGGAGTGGTCCTTATTTGATCTATGGATGCAGAGAACATAACGCTTTTTAGCATACTCAATTGGATGGAGAGGTATTACCCATCCCAATAAATGGAATTAATTTTAAGCCTTGTTACTATAAGAATTATATCCATTATAACATATTATACATATTATATTAGCTTTTTATGCTTTCCTTTATGTGTTTTATACACATTTTCTTTCTATTATGTGTTTTCTTTTCAATAATTTCCTTGGACACTTTGTTGTTATTTTTTTTCTTGCTACTTCAAGAAAGTTCCACATAGAGATAGATTTTGAATGTCTTCATGATTAGTTGAGAAGATTTCAGACTCCATATGCCAAATAGATTAGTTTAAGGCCACTAGTCTTGCATACTAGGCATGAAACCTCAGGATGTCATAAAAAATGTTGCCAATTTTATCCCACATATAGAATTTGACATGACATTAAATATTTTAGGAATATTGATATGAATCAAGAAGCTGAGTAGAGTTCATGTTGAACAAAGGATCTAATAGTATGAGAAAAGATCCCATATAACCTACAAAGTTTTTAAGACAATTTAAGTTAATTTAAAGTATAGGTTGTCTAAATTCAATAAAGTAGGTCTCCATGGTGGTCATAACACTCAAGAGCATGAATAAGGTTTTTCACAAGCCTCAGGAGTTAATCTAAGACTTAGATATTCAAGCAAAGGATCAAACACAAGTCTAAATGAACCAACCCATCATCAAAACATCACCGAAAAATGGAACATACTCAATCATTTATGCATTTTATAAGTGAAACTTAGATAGCCTCATGAAACAAAATATGGAAGTTCCATACATTTATTCATGCCAAGAACATGATATAAAAGTTTCATGTGCACGTGATCTTTTTAGCTCAAGCTATGGAGTTTCAAAGTTGGACCTACATGGTAGGACATTTGTGAAAGTGTCAAGTTTGAGCTTTGATAAATGATCATTTAGATTCAAAAAGTCCCTAAAAGTTTTAAAATTGATTAATATCTAATGGTCCATGTGAGCTTGCATAATGATAACATAGATCGAATAGTTTGTGTTAGGGTCAAGCAAATCAAAAAGTCCCTAGGTTAAAATCCCTTAAAAGGCTACAAGTTGGACAAGATCTAATAATGTAGATCAATCAAGTAATTATCCAATGATGCATATTTATTGATAAAGAGGTAGGCTCAATCTAGATCAATGATCATCTTTCAATCATACTAGTGATCTAATAGTGCATAGGATCTGGTGGGAAAGTACACTTAGGTAGATCTAAGGCTCATATTGCTTCATACATTAAGATCTAATGGTATAATTTAAAGTGAAAAATTTAAAAGATATGAATCATGGGCTCATAGTCATTTTTACTTAATGATCCAATGGCATGAGTGAGGTTAATAGGATTAGAACATCTCAAATATAGGTGAGATATTTCCAAGTGTCATGAACTCAATAGGCTTCCAAAAAATTAATGGTCCACATGCATCTCATATAAATAAAATCAATGAGTGAGGTACAAAGTCAAAATACTTAAGGATCTTTAATGGGAGGTCAAACATGTGACCCAAGTAAAACCAGGACAAACAAGTCTTACATAGGTCATATAGCCATGATTAAAATCTCATTCAAGTACCATTAAAAGGCCACATCTATGTAGTCATGTATGAAGAAAATAAAGAGATGCCATTAAATCTAAATATAGATCTCTAGTTCAAAGGTTCAAGGCACACAAGGTTCATTATGTGACTATGTTCACCATTATTTAAAGGAGACCTTTATATGATGAATTTCTCATTTTTTTATAGATACTCAAAGGTAAAACTAGGTCTTGTAGACCTAATAGAGATCTATAGGTCTACATTAATTTATGTGGCTATAAGAAAACAAATAAAGGAGAGTGGTTTTCCCTCTATAAAAAATATTTGGGTCTAGATCTGATCAAGGGTAGATACCCATGATCATGAAGAGGCTCCATGTCTTTTGACATAGTTTTACTTTTAACAAACAACTACCTAAAAATCACAAATACTTTATTCTCTTCGATCCATGAGCATGAATTTTTTGTCTTCAATAGGAGATGGTATGAAGGATCAAAGAAAAGGATCAGATGGTTAGGACTTTAAGCTAAGTACATTTAATGCTTCTTTGGGGCCTTTGGGAACTTTCCCACTTGATAAACTATGAGTAGTGTCTTGATTGATCAAAAAGGTGGCAAGGCATTAATTAGAGCAAAGGGTGGTAGCTCAGACTCAATCAATGATCCAAGATGGTGTGCTCCAACTCTAATGATGTTCTCTAAATTTTTTCTCTCTCCCCCCCTCATATATATCCTAGTCTCATTCCCATTGAGGGGGTTCTTAGCTCTTATAAATTTTCATTCTTTTATGGGATAAGAATATTCATTGAGAATCTTATAAAAGTGTCCTCATTTGATATGGTTAAACTCTATTAAAATATTTTAATAACTACCTTTTTGGATAATAAGATCAACTCTTTTCTTATCTCTTATCTTTAATTAGTGATTAATATGCTTTTACACGGTGAATTTGTGAAGGAGAGTCTTCCTAATTTACTATCCTTCTAGTTAACTCTTTGAAGGTCTTTTCAAGCTAGCTTGCAATTCTATATTAGTATTATACTCAGGACCTTTTCTATGAAATATTTATGCAACTAGTAATATTGTGAGGTTGTGTGAGCTATAGCTATCTTATGTTGATCTAGTGTGGGTTCAAGCTTGTATAAGTATCCATTTTAACTTTGGTGCATCACATTTTAGCCTTAGTAGCAAACCTTAAACCCTTTATAACCCTTTTCCCAATGATTTTCAATAGTTTAGGTGAGCATTAAGAGGAAGCCAACTTTATGTAGAGATCCAACCCACCTTAAGGTGACTGACAACTTGTGGTTGTTCCCAGTATGTAGCTTAATTGGAATGAGCGTAAAGAAATCTCTCCAAGGGTAAAAATTGAGCCTAAAATAGTACTCTTAAACCTTTCTCTTTAAATTTAAATATTTTCAAATAATTTCAATTCCATATGATATTAATTGATTATGTACAATAACATGCTCTTGGTTGTAGGCCAGTCACCAAAAAACACTCAAGTTAGACTCAAACAAATGAAAGGTGTGTTATAAACAACCAAGTACACATTCCTTTACTTTAAACTAGAAATTTAATTATGAGATTAAAGGGGGTCAAATGTAGACACTATTTTATGTATTTTATAGCCCCTCAATCTTGTACACATGGAAAACATAGACCTTTTATGTTCCTCTCAGTTCTAGACCTTTCTCACTTTTCAAAGTCTCACATTTTCTTTATTTTGTACCCCTTGGCTTATCTCTTACTTTGAACACTCTTATGTTGATAAAAAAAACTATATATATTTCATATGATGCTTAAAACCTACTTATCTTCCACCTCTACATGTTTTGAGTCTATACCTACTTTCTTTCTCTTTAGACACTAGCATCTGAGGTGGACACATACATCGATGCAAGTGTCCTGATCTAACATAAGTGTCTAATTACCTAAATTCATCTAGTTTACAAGTGAAACATATAATAATGGTTATCCTAAGTGATTTAATGTAATTTATTTCTCTAAATGGATTGATATAAATACAAAATCAACCCTCATTCATTCCTAACCTAGAAAATACATAAGGAAAATTATCAAAATCATTCAATCAAGTGCTCAATAAAGAAAACATTAATTATTTTCTCCTATTTAAATATTATTCAAAGGGATAAAACAAGCAAATTTATAAATTATTTAAGAATCATCCCAAGATATATACTTTTCAAGTTACAAGCTAGGTCACTATTGTACTTGCTTTGCACATATTTCATGATTCACACACAAGCCAACACATAGGGCATAACTATGTCAATCTGAATCCATCTTTAGAGTATTGTATATATAGGAGGTGTTAATTGAAATAAGGTTATTTGGGTTTATCTTGATACTGTGTGATCACTAACCCATTTTTTCTTAGGGTCACTATGAAGATGAAGAACTAGGGTTTTGAAAATTCATGAAGAGTGATAATCCATGACCTAGATTTGAATTCACTTGAGTGAAGGCAAATACAACACCATAATCATCTAGGATGTCACATCATTAAAAAATAGGTAATACATATAAGACACCTACTTTATGTTTAAATATTAGCATTAACATAACCATCCCAAGTTGATGTTAATGTCCACAACTCCAAAAAAACTCAATCTAGTATTTGATGGCTGCTCTAGAATTTTATTCTAGTATAATTTTTGCCTATTATAGATCCAAAATAGCATTATCATCCAAACCAAATATGTACATTACTTATTTTTAATTTCCATATATAGCATAATTATGCTTAATATTTAAATCCTACTTTAGTTTAATGAATTCAACATATTTTTATATCTAACTTTAGCACCCAATTAGCCTTCATTAAAGATAGTTTATCATCCTTGTTCACTAGAATATATATATATATATATATATATATATATATATATATCCTTTTAACCCTATATTCCCCACAATATATCATTTTTAGGGTTAAATTCCATATTATCATATACCTTTATGTTGATGGTGTTTGAGTCCAATGCTTCTATAAAATAACCTATTTATTTGACTAATTTCAAGGTTCAAATATTCAAAGACAATCCATTTTATACAAGAACCCTCTTTACCTTGTGTTTGGTGATGAAAGGATCAATATATATGGGGATATTTTGTGATGTGAAAAAAAGAGGTATGTCATGCTGTTAAAAGGTGTGTTGATGACTTGAGGACATATTTAAAATGAGTGGTTGGAATTGGGATGGGTCAACACCATTGGGACTCTTGATTCCTAAAATATTTGGTACATGATGTACTTATGAACATTAGATGTTTTGAGAAGGTCCAAAATATATGTCTAGGAGTGAGTCTTCTCAAATATTTCAATGATACATTTTCCTTCAGGGGTAAGAAAAATAGGCCTTTAGAAAGTGATTTTTTTCACCTAGTTATAAAAGACAATCTAGGGATTTGACTTTGATGGTGGTAATATGATGGTCTATTTTCTCTATGTGACAAACAAATTAATCATAAGAACATTAAGCTTTCTAATAATTAACATGATTTTTTTGTGCTATTTGAGCTTGATTTCTTTATGGAAGAGCTTGATTATGTTTCTAAAATAGATATTAGTATATCCCTAATGAATGGTTCTTGGTAGTGGATGAAGTGCCTTAAAGTTTAATATCTCCTCTTTTTTTTATCAAATATTAGATGTAGTTATTTAGCTTTATGCACTAGTTTGTTGAATAGTCCTTGATGTTTTTGGAACTTGTAATATTATTCCTCTATATACCATGTCAGTTTAAGCTTGGTTTCATCAAAGGGGCTAGTTTTAAAAAAATAAGGTATGTTCTTTGTGACCAACATATGAAAGATATTTTCAAATGATTCTCCTAAAGGACTGTAATTCTTTTGTTTGATGTCCTACTTAAGATAGCCTTAAGGAATGCAAACACTAAAAATATTTTGAATAAATTAGATATGTTTTGAATCACTCACTCCATCACCAATCACATTTTTATTCTTTTTAAATATTTTAGGCTTATCTTTTTGGGTTTGATTTTGGTGATCTTAGGAGAAAAAATTCACTAATCCTTTAAGGATGATATTTTTTCAATTTGCACTTATTTTTTGATAGTTTAATCAAAAGTGGTAGAAAAATGCACTTAGAGATGGACTATTTGTTGATTGAGTCTGGTAGTGAAGATTCCAACTAATTTATTTTTAAGGATATACACTGGGAACCTACTTGTTAGTATTCTCCACCATTACTAAAATGAAAAAAATATTTCACAATTCCTTTCCTTAGTGTTACATAGGTCCATCAGGGTGAGCTCATGTTTGACATTATAAGATACTTTTTTAACAAACCTTTTAGATAGATCCAAAGAAATGGTTATATTTCCCTTAGGAATATATTATAAACATTCCAAGGCTTGGTTGCCTAGGATTTGGGGGAATTGTTGAATTAGGTAGATGTCACTATATGCAATCTCTTGGCATGACATAAATAAATATTTGACATGTTCCCTTCGATCGCTCTTTCCCTCTATTTATCAAACTTGGGTGGTTCAAAGTATTTTTTAAAGGGTGTTTGGATAATATCTCCATCAAAGGGATAAGGTCACAACACCACAAATTCAAATTTCATGTTCTAATTTCATGCATGTAGTCCTTGGAGAGAATCCTTCATATCTTTTCACTCTTTGGAAAATGATGTGCCTTGAATTGATGTTGGTGGGGGTAGGGTAAATTTGAGATTGATGTATTAGGGGAATGATTGGTATTATACTATTGATGATGGGATTGTTGGTTTTGATATGAATGTTTAGATATTGTAGGACTAATGTGAGAGGCTAGGTTCTTCAAATGTTGACTAAGATGTTGGAGTGGGTTGAACAAAACTTGATTTTGATCTTGTTGGAGTTATATACTATAAAAAAATTCCCTTTGCCATGGAGTACATTAGGATTAGGATTGTAGTTAGTGGATGTGTTTTTTTTATCTATGGGGTTGTTAGAATTAGCTTGATCTATAATTATAATGGCACGGTATTTATTGCTTATTATGTTAGTCAAGTTCTCAAGATTATAGTCTCCAAGAATTTTGGCTCCTACTTTGATGAGTTGCATGAGTATATATTCCTTATTTTCAAATAGGTATTGGTCTACCTAGGCAAAAACATATTAAAATTAAAAATAAAATTATGATCATCATTATATTTGCTCTATTTTATGAGGATAACATATTCATCATATTGTATGTGGTTTTGATGAATTTGGTTTTGATTAGGGGTTCATAAAAATGAAATAGATTTTGAAAGGGGTTTTTAGTATTAGGGTTTGAATTCAATATTTATTGGTGTTTAGTAGTTATTTGAATTAAATTTTTAGGATAATTTTAGACAAATTTAGTTTAAAAAATGGTTTGACACAAGGGGAAGATAAAAACAAAGACACACACACACACACACACACACACACACACACACACACACACACACACACACACACACACACACACACACACACACACACACACACACATGTACTAATCATATGGGAGTTTAACCCAACAATGGACCCAAAATAATGCTTAGAAGGGAACTTGTGGGTGATCGTGGGGAACATTGTTTCCTCGACACCATTATTCAATTAAAAATGAATGGTTCCTAGGCTAGGTTTGACTTGATAACTATGGGAGTCCTTGATATACCTCATAGCATGTGATGCCAAAATCAATGATGAAAGGGTGTTATTTGGGGTGTGGGTATTAGGATAATATCCCTCACTTTATAATGCCAATAAAATATGTCACCATTCAGACAATCATGACAACTCCTCCCTAGAATATTTATAGTTTTTTAGAGAAAAAAAATTGGCTAGATATTGGTAATGAATTCAAAGTCATTAGCCTATAAAAATAAAAAGGAGGTTACCTCCTTTTTTATTTCTAATATCAACTTACGGTGCAAGGACAGAACATCCTTAGATGAGGCCTAGGGAAACATAAGTTATTAGACCATTTGTAATTGTCAATAATGATTTTTGGTGTAAGAAAAGAGCATACATAGATTTAAATCATGCATATAAAAAATAAAGGATAAACATGAAAAATTGATTATTGGATTATGATTAAATGTTTATGTGTGAGTTTTTTTATATGAAAATATTCATTTTAGGAGCCTACAAGACAAGTGTTATTAGATTTGGTTGGTTTTGGTCTTTGTATCATGTAACTACAAATTAGAAAGCCCAAAAATTAAGGAAGAAACATGATGAAAACACTACTAGTTAGTACATAATTTCTACTAATTAAAATGAAAATGTTAAAACCGTCAAAATGTAAACACCAAAGGTTATTATAAAAATGTCATTAGGTAGAGTAAAAAGTCCAATATATATAATTCAAAAACTAACATACATAGTAAAAAATTATATGGATAAAACTCTAATTATTAAAGTTAGAATGTAAATGTTAAAACATTAAAAATAGCTAAAAAAACATGGAGCAAAAAAAAACACTACCAAGGGAAAAACACTATTACATAGGGTGGAAACATCGATATTCAAATGTAAACATTGAAGTTTAGATGTAAACACTAAAAAAACTAAAATATCTAAAAGCTAAAAAAAAATGGAAACACTAATACTCAGGGAGGAAACATTATTACACAATGTGTAAGTGGTATTACATAGGGAAAAAATGATACAACTAGATAGGCTTGCAAAAATTATCAAAACACTAGTATGTTTTAAATAAATGTTGTTACCAAGAATAAATATTCCAATTTTTAGAAAATAGTTAATGTAGACATTATTTATGATTTGTATATCACCTTAGTCTTGTAAACTTGGTAAATACATACCTTGGCTTTTCTTTTTAGATTATGGACCTTTTCTTATTGTCGAAAGGATCACATTTTCTATCTTTTTATGTCTAATTACTTGTCTATTAGTCTAACCAATGTTAATATGATGAAATAGGACTTTTATCATGTCCAAAATGTTATAAACCTTCTTATCTTTCATCTTTTCAAGTTCTACACCTTTACCTATTTTACAATTGTATGAATACTTGCATCCTAGTCAGATTCCTACATTGAGGCAGTGTCCTATTCCAAAAAAAGTGTCTAGTGTCCTAAAGTCATCTAATTTTAAAATGAAACATATTCATATGATCGACCTAAGTGATTTAATGTGATTTATTATCCAAAGGGACTGGTATAAATAAAGGACCAATCCTCATTCATTCCTCACATAGAAATACCTAAAAACTCACATGGCAGTTGTCCAAAAGAATTTTATCAAGCACTCAAGTGATAAAAAAATTCCATACTTTATCCTATTTCCATATCATCATAGGTAAACCATATATATAGTTATAAATTATTGGAGGAATATCCCAATAGCTATATTCTCCAAGTTACAAGATAGATCATTATTGTACTTACATATCATACATTACATGATTATCACATGATCAATTAAATAGGGGAGAACTATATAAGTCATAAGGCCCTTTTAAGAGTATTGATTATGTAGGTAGTGCTCATGGATAAAAGGGTATTTAGGTTAGATCAACATCATGTTACCACTAATCCATTTTCCACACATCCACTAGAAAGATGAAGTAAGGTTTTTCTTTTTGATAAGGAGCAATAGTCCATAACCTAGATATGAATGCAATAGAGTGAAGTAGACGTAGAACCTAGAAGCATCCAAGTGGTTGCATCTAGTTTCAGAAAGTGTTTCATACTGACACCTATGCTTAATTCAAATATTAGCATTGACATAACCATCCTAGGTCAACACAAGTGTCCACAATTACAGAGGCCAAATTTCTACAATTAGGCAACTATTACAGAATCTAGATTTAGTCCACTTTTTAAATTTCTAGATCCATATCTATATTAGAATAAAAATCAACTAATTATCTTATTTTATTTATCATTAAAATGTATAACGTAATTTTACTTTCTATATTTACCATCTCAACATAATAAATTCATTATATGTTTTAATTGAGTTTTGCAAATAATTAGCTTGCTTAAGAGATAGTCTACCATCTTTGTTCCTTAGGCTATCTCTACCCTCTTAGACCTAAATTCCCCATATCTATATTTTAGGGTTAAAAATTTGATGAACCCAATTTATATGAATGAAATTTTTAATGATTATTAGGGTTTTCAGTTAGCCAAGATTTCAGTTTGCTTTTCAAACTTTCATTTCTAAGTAATGAGAAATAGTAATAAAAAACCCAATTTCAAATGGAAAATAAATAATCATTTATCACTCATATCAATAATAAAAAGGGATTAATAGATATATTTTTATATGTTATAAGAGATGAAATTATTAATAATGATAAGGCTAAGTCTTCCTCACTTAGTGATGTTTAATCCTTAAAAGGTAATATAACTAATTCCATAACAATCAATCTACATACATCTAGTGGAGGCATGGAATATGTAGTTCAACATTTATTTCCTAACACTACTATTGATAAATATACATATAATACCAAGTTTACTATTAAACCAAGTTATAAGGTCAAACCTCCTAAGCCTAGAAAAGAAACAAACACCATTGTTAATATTGTGTCACAACAACCTAATTAGCTTATCTTATCCATTCCACCATGAAGAAAATTTACACACTTACCTGAGTCTCTCACTTCATTACTCCTATAGATTAAAGAGTGTCATATTATATTTATCCTTAATCCTATAGAGGTTGATATGAGTATACCTCTGTGCAAAGGATATGATGCAAATGCTTATTATGATTATTGCCAAGGCCCCGAGAATTATTCAAATAGATGTTTTACCTTGAAGTGTAAGATCCAAGACCTCATCGATGACCAAAAGATTACATTTGATGATCTTCAAAAAGAATTAGGTTCACAACCTGGTAATTAGAAAAAATATAAAATATCTAATGATCTTTTAAAAAATTATCTTAAGAAGAAACTAGGGACGCAAGTGGCATATAATACATAACAAAAACTTAAAATTAAAAAAATCAGACAACATCCATGCAAAAAAGATTTAAAAAGCACCTTATTCATGGGTGGTGCATATTTTTTCCATAACAATATTTATTGTACACAAATAAAAACTAATTACAATATAACAATTTTACAATAGATTGGCTTTGATCTGAAAGGCTTACAAAGCAAAGGAGGTTGGAAAAGCTCCTTAGGAAACATAACACTAACAATTTATTCTAGTCTAAAAGTGATTTAAACATGAGTTTGGGTTATGGCCCAAACATCTCCATGTGAATTTACATTAGGAACTATTTGTCTATATCAAAAGGAAGAAAAAATTGACCAAAATCACCAAGGTATTTCTTTTTCTAATGAAGGCAAATTTATTTGTATCCCAAATGATAGTAGTGTCTATTCTACTACACATGTAAAATATGAGGAATATAATATGTACCATTTACACTTATCCAAACATGATTAAAACACTATAAATAATCAAACTTAATGTTTCAAGGCTTCACATATTCCAAAAATACAAAACAAAATTAACAAAATTCAAAACCCCAAAAATATTTTCACTATTTACATGTTCTAGCTCTTTGACCTATATGTTCTTAGTTCCTTGTTGGTAGATGGCATATTGGTATTTTATATATAAACATGTGTTTCATGCATCTTTTGAGTGTGACTCAGGGATACACAAATACATGATATATTCACTTTTAGATGTTAGGTTTTCCCTCTACTAACGTCACTAGGACATTGAGGTCATCCACTTCTTTGATCATGATACATATAGGTTATATTATTTATATGGTCAATATACATTATCATTTTTGATATAATATATGTACTTAAAAATGCCTTTGTCCATGTTTATATCTTTCATAGTATACTTTATATGTTATGTACTTAACATTTTTTTCTAACACATATATCTAAGGACTAGTATGATATGTTTAATCTGGTTGATTATAATTTAATATATGCACTTCCTTGTGTGTATTTCCATTTGAGGATTTAATTAAGCTCCATTGTTTGTGGCCCTTTTTCATATGCTTACCTCTTTAAAATTTGAATATATCATTGTTTGTTTTATATTGACATTTGAATGTTTCATTCTTTCTTTTGTGGACATTTAACTAAGTCATTTCCATTCAATTATGAGGAATTTAAGCATGCCCCTTTGTTTGAGGTCTCCTTTAAAACTATATTTTGATTTGATTTTGATTTCTCTCGTGTGTTTGATTGATTTATTATAAATATTATAATTTTACTATCTAGATGTTGTCATGATTTACATCATGCATCCTAGGACTTGGTGTGATCACATTATTTATGCTTTAATAATTTATCTACCTAGACATGTTTCCTCTATATTATACATGGCACATTGATAATTTTCATGGTTATCTTATCCTTCTGAGGTAAGGTAACCACAAGTTGATGCTTACCCTCACCTAAAAATGGGGGAGTGTAATATCAATGAGGGAATGCCATACAGTCATGACTTCCACATTACTTCACAAATTTAGATTATAGTGGAGGCATGTTTTGAAACATGTTCTCCACATTTTTAAATAGTTTTAGATTCTATGGGGGCATGTTTTGGAAACATGGTCTCTAAGATTATTAAATATTCAATGTACCTATAATATAGTGTTAACATGTTTTAGATGTCCTCCACATTCACATTTACACCAATTTTTAGTTTCAGATTATAATGGGGGCATGATTTGGAAATATGTTCTCCACACTTACACAATTTCAAATTGGCCAAATTTCACAATTATATGATTGAGATACATATTTGTGGCATAATTATATACATTGGTACCATTTTTATATATAGTTTCAATATGAGACACGTCTAACGTGCATATGATATGCAATGTGTGCTTAACATTAAAAATTCAAAGTAGTTTTAGATTTTAAACACTTTTAAGGATTATCACCACCCACTAGGTTGGACTATTACAAACTATATTGAGCCAATATACTATAGTATTTGATTATTTTTTTATTATGGTTGAGGTAAATAAATCACTCAATCTTTCATAGTTTATAGGTTGTATTTTATTACATCATACAACCTCAAAAGTTTTATAGTGTGAGTTGACTTGGTTCAATCACACTCATGAGGTTATAGGTATGATTGGGTTTCACGGTTGAATTAATCTCAACTATCAGATCACAATTCATATTTTTTCCAAGATTTGGGGCATGAGTCATCTAATATCTATCTATATTTATACACACACACACACACACACACACACACACACACACACACACACACACACACACACACACACACACACACACATATACATACATACATACATACATACACACACACACACACACACACACACACACACACACACACATATATACCTTCCACCTAAACCTTGCTCTCTTTAAAATTTTGATCATTTAAATGATTTCAATTTAAAATTATATGTATTGATTATATACTATAACATGATTTTTGTTTTATGTTAGTCATTATCAAAGTACTCAAGTTGGACTCAAACAAAGGTAAGGTGTGTTATACACACCTAGGTACACATTTCTTCGCCTTTAAACCAAAAATTTCATTACTAGATTATAGGGGGGAAATGTAAACACTATTTTTGTATTAAATATCACCTTAGTCTTGTACACTTTGAAAATACATACATTGAATGTTCCTCTAAAACTTTGTACCTTTTATCACTATCAAAAGGCTCATATTTATTATCTTTATGTGCCTAATTTCTTATATCTTTGTTTGACCAATGTTATTCTAATGTCCCAAGCCTTATATCATGCCTGTAATGTCATAAACCTATTTATCTTCCATCTCTACAAGTTATAGACATGAACCTATTTTCCAACTACCCTTACACATGCATCCAAGTCAGATGCCTATGTTGACACAAGTTCCAACACAAGTGTTAAATGTCCTTAATTCATATAAATTGTAAATGAAACATTTTCCTATGGTTAACCTAAGTTATTTAATGTGATATATTATAAAAAAGGATTGTTATAAATACAAGATCAAGCCAATATTGGACTGTGCTTGGAGTAAGATCAGATTTTTAGGTTACACCAATGGTTTATACTAGGGCTTTTAGTGCCTAAAAGCCATCTACAATGATGGTAGTACCTGGATTAGTGAAGAAGATGCATGGCATTGGCGGTGCATTGAGTTTAGGGTTGTAGATGAAATTAGTAATGCATAAAAAATTTAGTAGGCCACATATTAAGATAATTATTGGGCAAGCCTTGCCATGTTTAAACAAAGGTAGCAACCACTCAGTTTAGGCTATCAAAGAACCTATATTATCCCTTATGGAGTAGTTTAGGGTTTATTCTAATAAATTTACTACTATTGAATTCAAAAATCAAGATTCTAAGGATGTTTTGGAAGGATAAAAATGGTTTTCATAGAGGGGTTTGGTTTGCCATTTTGATAGGTTTTGGCCATCCTTTTCCTCCCTGCATAAATGGATTTGAGATTCATGGATATTTTTTCTAGAAGGGAATATGGAAAATTTTCAATGTGCTAAATGTTTTTTTATTGTTACTTTTAATTTAATCACTAATTGAAAAAATATTTTTCAAGATAAAATTTGGAGCTATGATAATCATATTTTACTTATGAAACCTTGGTCTCCTGATTTTAGTCTTTTGACCTAAAATATTTCAATATGAATTTTATGGGTGATATTACCATACCTTATGCTTCAAATCTAGTCTAAAATAGGTTTCTCAATTATTGGATTTATAATGAGTGTTTTGTTAAAAGTTGATGAATATTCATGGCATCTTCTTCAAACTACTTTTGCCAGAATTTTTTTATGTCTAGATATTTCACAAGATCTACCTAAAAGCATTGAGATAAAAGTGCAAAATAGGACCTATATTCAAACCCTTGATTTTGAAGGAATCCCCTTCAAATGTCAGAATTGTTTTCAAGTTGGGCATCTCTCTAATTCCTACCAAATGGTTAAGCGTAAGCATGAATCTACTTGAGGTAAGGGGGATAATAAGGAATAGTTATAAGTTATAGTGGTTGATCTAGTTTGCCTGAAAGAAGTGGCTATAGAGAGGTTGAAAGGGAAAAAAGGATAAGGTAAAATCATTGGCAAAAACAACTCAAAATGTTAAGTTTGTTGATTATAATGATGATAATGTTAATAAGAATGAAACTATTAGTATTAAAAATAAAGAAAGAAATAAATTCTTAAATTCAAATTCTATCAAATTGGGGGATGATGATGAATAAAAATTAGTAAACAATAGGAAAAAAGAACATTAGATTCCTATTTCTCCAAATAGGATAACTATGAAGGTTGGACAAAGTAACTATGGATACTTAGTTTGATCAATCTGGTTCTTCAATTTAAGTAATTTTTTTACTTACAATTAGTGGGTCTTTCTTGATTTTTAGATGGCTATGTGCCTTGATGATTTTTACCATTAAGCCATACTTTTTTTTTTATAGATTACGGTGCAAGAGCCAAGGACCCTTTAAATTCTCTATCATCGATCAAATAAAATACAAGATCAACCCTCATTCATTCCTCACCTATAAACACCTAGAAATTCACAAGGTTGCTTAATTAAAACATACTATCAACCACTCAAGTGATAAAAATCTCTACTACTTTGTTTGATTTATATATCATTTACAAGTAAAACATATCTATAGATCTGAAGTACTAAAGGAGCATCCCAAGGGATATATTTTCTAAGTTACAAGCTAGGCCATTATTGTACTTGATTATGATACATTGCATGAATCACACATGAGCCGACATGTAGGGGAAAATGACATAAGTCTGAGTCCCTCTTGAAATTATTGGCTATGTAGGTAGTGATCATTGATAGAGGGCTCTTTGGGGTAGATCGACATTGTGTTCCCACTAACCCATTTTTATCACAACTACTATGAAGATGAAGAACTAGGATTTTTTTATTTGACAAAGAGTGACAATACACTTTATACTTTTTCTAGATCCATATTTATAATATAATCAAAATAAACTACATATATTATTTTATTTATCATTACAATATCTATCATATTTGTATTTTATATCTTTAGCATCTCAACATGATAAATTTAGTATATGCTTTATCTTAGTTTTTCAAATAATTGTTTTGCTTTAGAGATAGTCTACCATCCTTGTGCGCTAGGTTATCTCTTCTCATTTAACCCTAGGTTGTCAATATATATATTTTAGGGTTAAATATTTAGAAGCCTAAAAAATACTCAAATTTGATACTAATAATACCCCAATTGTAAAAAGCCAATAAAATAGTTCATAGCAAGCGAGAAAAATAAAAGATAAATGTTCTTAAAACACAAAGGGGTAATTCCCACTAGGGATGATAAGAATGTATATGCCAAATTTAGAGCTTGAATAGAAACATAAAAATAATATAATATCATATTATAAATCTAATAAAAACTCCAATTGATCTAGTAAAATAATATTATACCTTCACTTACTATGAATACCTCCTTTGTTAGGTAGATTTTTTCATGATTGTAGATTTATGGTTGCTTCAAAGGGCTTGTGCTAAAATTTTGGAAACATGTAGCTATGGAGGATGATTGATTTCCAAGATAAAATCCATATTTTACCCATAGACAAGATGATGTCTATCTCCCTCTCTTGCAACAAAAATTCATGACGTGAAAATGAAAGGAGAAATGTATAATTTAAAGATTATGGATGGGGTAATTTTATATTGGGATTAATCTTGATTTAATTATTATTTTTTATTTTGGATGGTTGAGTTTGGATTTTTATTAAATAAGGGAGTTTTGGAGTTTAAGGATTTAATGAGGAGGTTGACAAGGTTGGGATTTTTTTTTTGATGAGGAATGGGCTTTATTTGATTTGAGATTGGGTCATTTGATTTATTATTAGTATTAATGTGTGAATGGATTTTATTATGAATGGATTAAATAATTAACATTTATTAGTTAAATAATTGATCAAGGGGGGTGATGTTAGTGGGATTAGATAGGATTATTTGATTAATCTCATAATTCAATTGATTGTGGTGGTGTTATCATAAGCTAAATGGTGTTATGTGGCATTAGTGGTATTAGTGTTGCATTAGTGTGGTGATGATAGGGTCAAAATTAAGGTGAGCATTAGGGTGTTAGAATTAATGTGTCTATATTTATTTCAACAAAAAAATGTCCACTTTATTTCTCCCCAATCTTTTGCACTTACCTAATGCTCAAGTAGAGTCTAGATGTGTTCCCCATATTACTATAATTTCTCCCCTTAGACTTGAATATGTAATATTACATTAGATATCAATTTAAAAATGTTATTAACTAAAAAATATCATCCATAATAGTATATGTAGACACTAAAATTCTACCACGCTAATTATTTTATTAATCTACTATCATCATCCTAACTAATTCAAGGTTGGTTTGAGATACAAATTAGCATCACTCTAATTTTGACATGACCCTCATCCTATTAATAGAATAATTATGTCTATCCATACTAACATTAATATTCATTTATGTAATTAATCAACATTAATTAGTTAACTAGTTTGTAATCAATCTCATACACACACCAATAACCAAAAATAAAATAAACAAATATATTATCCAACTCATCATACCATTCAATAATTCATTAAGACATTCAAAAATATCATTAATCATCAACAAAATCATTCAAACCATTAATAGACTCATCTAATACATTAAACTCTCTCACCAAGACATTAAACCATCCCATTAAGACATTCAACCATTCAATAACCAATTAACCAAGTCATTAATAATTTTACTATTTCCATTAACTAATTCATTATTTTATCAATCAAATCATTGAATGCATTTTAACCATAAACAAAATCACATCCTTCCATAATTGAATCATCCAAATTAATTTAGATTTATCCTATCCATCCATTATTCTCTCCAAATATTTATAAAATTACCTTCCCTCTTCCATTTTAAAAATGATGAGATCATGAGATATACACTTTCAAAATTTAAAAATCTAGAGAAATCCTCTTGCTCTCAAACGATCAAAAAAATGAAGGTATATGATAATATAATTCTTTCATAGAAGTCTTGAGAGACACCATAATCATAAAATCCCAATAAAATATGTGTCAATGAAGGATAAGATTCATATATTAAGTGAAATTACATTATTTGTTTTCTCTTTCATTGATTAATCAGAGGTTTATGTGAGATTTAAAATAGGAACTTAAATTTTTTCTTGGTTTCTAGTTATGTTATAAATTTAAACATTTAAATTTTTGCATGCCCAGTGGGACCACATTAACTTTCTATTTGTCACTCTTTTTCACTCATTTGAAGAATTTTTTCCACTTGTTTTGGTGTTTAGTAGACTTTAGCATAATTGTGATTCATCTTGTAGCTTGTTTTGAAAGGTTTCTTGAATATAATATTTATTTTTAGTTTTATGGTTAAGTATTAATTACCCTAACATTTTTTCTTTATTTATTGTCATTTTCATCCTTGAGAATGATGTTTGCATCCTTTGGATAAAATTTTTGTGTTGTGTGTAGGTTTGTCATGCATCAACGTTTTTTCACTATTATGTGACATTTATACACTGCTAAATGAAAATTTTGCTCTGGTAATCAACATTTATGCTCTAATTATCAACATTTTCCATGTTACTAGTGATAAAATTTTATTATATGGGTAATAAATTTTAAACTTATAGCTTTAAAATATTCACTTTGTTAGTTGATTTTTGCATATAAGGTAGCTACTAGTTGTTTTTATTCAACATATTAATAGTCAACATTTATGTTCTCATAATCAACATCTAAGATTTGTTAATCAACATTTTTGTATTAACAAAGATTGTTTGCATCCTAACATATCTATTTTATAGATTTTTTGTTTTCATATTTTTTTAACATGTAATAAATCATTTTATGAAGAAAATATTAAGACTACCAATCTACTTTTTTCATCCACAAGTGACAAATATTTGGATTCAAAACACTTAACTATTTAAATGTTAATCAAATTATTTATTTATAGTTGTATTTGTTTGTGTAAATAATTTCATGTGTGATTTTCTCTTGCACCAAAAGTTTATCTTAAGAATTAAAAATAACCTAATTACTTGTGTTTCCCAATAAAATCACATATGCAATTTCTTTGTTACATAAGGAAATATTGTAAATTAGAAACAATATCAAATTTTTATTCTATTTTTTGTTAGGGGTTTTAAAGACCTTGGATTTCATCACCAAGCACTAAACTAAAGGTTATTTCAATATCTTATAAACATTTCAAGGTGTTTTCGTGTTCTATTCTCATAATATATTCTCAGTCTCCTATGCTAGACAATATATTCATCACCATATAGATAACATATAATGTGGTTAATAACACAATGTTCATTCTAAATCATTGTAGTTATAATTGATATAGATAATTAAATGATAATCAAGAGTATATAAATTCACCCTAATCATAACCTACATATAATATAAATCCATAGTTATATTATTCTATATCAATATATCATGACCTATGGATAATCAAATGATGATGATACAAAAAACCAAAATTGAATAATACTTAACATCAGTTGCATTCATATATAGGTATTGTTGGTTTTAATTATATAGTCTACACAAGCTATCTAATATTCTAACTATACTCCTCTCTTTCAAGGATAACACACATCATTTGCCTATTTATCTCCAATATTTATAAAATTACTGAAAGTGATTAAGTCAATGTCTCCATTAGGAAGAAAGGTTTTCAGTGGCACTAAACCAAATGGGAATAACTCACAACCAATACCACTCCAAATAAGGCATTGTACATATTCAATAACCTTGTTCCTCATTTTCTCACATTTTACCATCAGATGAATTCACAATATAATATTTGAGGATCTTTTTTCCACTATTCACCATAATTTTCCATATTGAAGTAGGATTAGGGTTTACCAAAGACAAGCTTTCATTTTATTCTATGACATTTATCATTTGGATGAGGACAACCTTGGAGATCACTGATGCAAACCACTTTTATTTTATTTATAAAAAATTAATATTATTTATGAAATAACATTTTAATCACCCTTAGATTGAACAAGTTAATTTCCCCCAAAGCATTGGTGACACTGATATCTGTCATATTTAAAGGAAAAATAGAAATAAACAAAAAACTATAAAAAAAGGTCCTAAAGCCACCAAATATGACTGAAAATTTTATAGGGAACAATAAATGATGGGAACAAGTGCACAAAAAATGACAAAGATACAAAATCAATAATTATTTATTTACAAAAAATGGCTTGGATTAAAGGTAAAAACTTTTGACTGCATTTATGGTTTGCATTGTTCTCTAATGCTATAATGGAAAACAAATATCCCTGTATGACTAACATTACCCACATATTTTTATTTTTTATTAATACATTGTCCATGCATATATTCCTATACAAATAACTATTTAAACTTATGTATACATCATTGGTTTTTATAAGAAAAATATACACAATATGAATATACATAGAAATTTCCAAATTTCACAAAATTAAACAATGGTGCCTACCTGGTAAAATATTGAGATGGAATGAACACAATATCTTCCTTCTTTAATTTTTTGCTTCATTATATTCTCTTTCTATCCACTTGCACCCCCTCTTATCTCTCCCTTCTTCTGAAATTTATGCTCACCTTATATCTTTTTTTGTTCTCCTCCCATTCTTTTTTTTCGTGCTAGCATTCCTTTTGAATAAATAATGAAATTTATTTAAATATTTAAAACTCACCTTATATAATCATGAGTTTTATTCTACTTTAAAACTTGCCTTTTTTTATTTTTTCTTTTTAGCTTACCATTATTTTTGTAATTCCAATTCACTTTATTTCCTTTTTGTGTTTTTCTTCTTATTTTTATTTTTCTTAAACCACCATGTTTTTCTCTAATTTATTTTTTTTATTCCTTTCTACTTCCTAATTATAATATAATACAACACATTTACTGATAACATAATTATTTTATTTGCTTTTACTATTCTTATTAATAATATGACTTAATAATAGATCATCAATAAATAATCATAATGACTTACTAGCAAATATGAAGTCAATAATATTATTTTATCCAAAAATGGTAAATCACATTACATAGACTATCTATGTATTTTATAATATTTCTCCAAGTATAAAATCATGCTTAAGAAATTTAATCCAAGTAGGAGAGATTATTTCCATAATTTAAGGAAGAGAGTAAGAGAGATGCAATCACAATCATTTATCAAGAAAATATTCATGCAATGTTATTAATCATCATAAGGAGATTTATTTATAGCATCTCATTCACCTTTATTCATCTTTTCCCTGCACTAAAATATAAACAAGTTTTGTCAGCACTAAGCTCACAGTGTTTTCTTCTCCACGACAACCCCCCCCCCCCTCCCCCTCCCCTAATTTAATCAAGGTAATAAGAATCTCAATGAAGACAATATGAACATAATATGAGTGCCTTCACTACTATTTCATTTTCATTAACATGTTAAGAAAGAGAAAAATAACCACATAAGCAATATAAAGGAACTACATCAAAATGTTTATATTATCTTCATTCCACATGATATATTTCCATATCTCAAAATTAATAAAAATATTTCCAAACAAGCAAGGTTTACCCAACAACATTCATGATAATAATATACAACTCACAAAACAAAACTCTCAACTTTAATTTAAAAGGGATAGTTTTATCACTATACAATAAGCCCCCAAAAGGGGATGGTAAATGTAATAGGTAGAATGGGGTTGGTGTAAAACCATTCCTATGATTAGGAAGTAATGTTATTTTAAACTAAAACTTGTATGTATTAGTTACCTAAATCGAGTTGTTATCATGGGAGATAATCACCCAAATAACTACTTATCAAATTCCACCATGGATGTAGAGTCACTCAAACAACTATTCACCTAATAAAAAAACCTGTTGGGACATGGTAACTAATAAATCCATTAATAAAATTAATTAACATTGAACGGTGAGTTCATAACAAAATTTTATTTCATGAGTTTTCCCAAGGGAGGACATGGAATCCAACATCATTTCAATTGATAAAAATTATTCCATAGAGACATGGTCTAAGGAAAGAGGTAGTTTTTAGTGTTTCAACCATTCTTATAGAGTAAAACAAGGAGGTTTTAAAAAAACATAAAAATTCATGATACCCCCAAGGATAGTGAAATAAGTTACAATGGTGGATTAAGGACCCACTCAGAATAGACCAAGGCTACAGATTTTATAGGGTCACTCATATGCTAAGAACATAGGAGAGAGAAATTAGTTTTAAAAATTAAATCCACACCAAAACTCTGATGTACCCACCTCATAAAGATGAGTATAGGCATCAACACATTATTACACATCACATCAATCATCATGTAATTAGTAAATCCTTATGCAGTCTAATACACCATTGCATAACCTATCAATTCAACATACCATATTAATAGGTCCTAATGCCATATCAACAAGACGTCACACCATCTTAATATATCATCACACCATCTCAAAATATATTCATGTAGCCTATCATAGGACATCACATTGGGTATAGTGAAAATACAATGGAGGGAGGTCATTTCCCTAGATCAATGCATAAGGTTTACATTTTCAACCTCTATATTTAAGTGGAATACAAATACAAAACCCTAGATCCATAATAGAAGAAATAAATATTGTGTAAAAAGGGCTTTAACTAGGTAAACATCATTATGTATTTGGGAAAAGCATATACTTCAGGGAAAGAAGGCTATGGCCTTGGAAAATATTTTATTTTTATTACCTTCTAACAGAGAACCTCCTCCTACCTTTCCATCTAGTGAACAAAGGATAATATATTAAGGATTAATTATTACATTCAATATAATATTTGAGTTATTGGTCAATATTTCACCTTATCCCACAAATGGTGATTATCATTTAAATCCCTACAACCTTCAAACAGAAGCAAGATATGATCAAAGAATTTTCAAGAGCATATTCAAAAAAGGAAAAGAATAGTAAAACAACAAAAAATCATATTCTAAAACCATTAAATAAGTAGGGTCATTCTAGAAAACCATAGGAAAATAGTTTGAAATGGTACAAAACCACTTGCCTCAGAGAAATGGTGAATCAACTTTCACCTGGGTCCTATCCATTCCTTTTACCACATCCTTTTTGAATCTCCATTATGAACATGGTGAATCACCATGAAAAATCATTCTTTCCTCCTACTTAACAACTTGATTCTTATTTTTTGACTTCCCCATAAAGAATAATATGGGTTTTACCATTTTTAAATACATTAATTAAAACTCAATAACTAAATTTTCCTTCACATTCCAAGGTGTTTTGAGTCCCCACATTGATCAATTCAATAAAATATAATCTCCAAGAAGTAATAATTATGACGTTAATTAATTATTCCCTATGAACTCATTTTGATTTATCCATCAAGGTAAACTTAATTTAAGAATGGTCTATTGGTAAAGGTAGGTAATAATTACTATGCTAACCAAGGATTCTCTCTGAATTCATTTTGATTTAGCTAGTAAGGTAAATTTAATTTAATAGTGGTCTTTCGATCAAGTTAACTCATTGATAAAATGAAGGGATGGTTTTCCCTTTACCCAAGGAATGTATTTTATTTAATTCTAATTATATTAATCTAATATTTGAGTATTATTGTAACTTTATTATATTGTGAAGGATTCCTTATAACCTTAAAAGTTAATATTAAAGTTGATCATAGATGTAAGAGTGTTACCACCATTATGGATTATTGTGTTTAGGATCACTTATTATAATCATCATGCCTACCCCATTTATTTTATTTAATATTATTCTAATAACTTTGTGCTCATGTAACATAAATTTAATTATCTCATAATCACTTTTAGGCAAAGTACATTAATCAAATCGATGTCAAAATAAGGGGTTATGAGCACCACATAAGAAACCATCACTTGCTCAAGACCCATGAGTCAATTACTTTACTTATGATTATCCATGAATATTTTGCCTCATAATATGTCAATAACTCCTATTTAAAAAATCCTTGTGCCTTGTTACCAATGATAGTGTCCTTGAATAAATAGGTGTCGCTATGATGAGTTGGTATTAATAACTTATCAAAATTTTGTCATCCAAATTTAAGAATTCTCTAAATGACACATAATTAGTCATCACGTCAGATTCACCAAAATTGGAAGGAGACTATCTCTTAGAAGTGTCCTTGCCTATAATCAGAGAATAATTCAATGTTTAATGTTATTAATGCACTTCTTCCAATGTTTAACATTACAATGAAAAAACTATATTAAATTGAGTGTCAAGTAATCCATATGGGATGTTGACCATGATCATACACATGCTTGAATAATACACTATGACATCCACTATGAGAAGAGAAGACTACCTATCTATATCACTAATTCTCTGAAGGGGTATTATAGGCCAAGTATGCTTTCCATTCTTCTTTCCATTTATCGATCCTTTTGTCAAATGAAAAAAGTAAAGGTAATAATATATTATGAAAAAGGTGCCAACAACCACTAATATAAATCTTGCAATCATATTCAAATCTAAGACCTTAATAAAACACCACATAAGCTAGAAGTGGATAAGCATGTTATCATGAATCAAATATCAATTGCACTATCCCTTTTTTATGGCACAGTCAAATCTACAGAGAATATTCTTCAAATTTCACACATGCATGAAAGCTCACAAGACAACCATAAATATGGTATCCCACAAAATCCTTGTATCAAAGGGTGGGGCATTACATCCCCCTTATCTTATAAATGCATCATCCTTGATGTGATCACCATAGTCATGACACTCTTATAGATAGATTTTATAAGAAGATTTCTCATAATAATCACTTTTCATTTCTCAAGAGATTTACTTTTGTCACTAAAATTGTGGCACAAATGTTCACAAGAAGTTTAGCAAAATATAAAAGGGGCATTAAAAGTGGTTTATCTATTTAAGACCTAAATTAAATTTCTTTTCTCCTCTTATTAAATTTTAATTTGAACAAATTGTTTCTTGGTTTTAGTGCCCTTGGTTTTAACTTTAAAACATTTAGAAGATTTAATATTTTTATTTAGCAATGGAAGAGAAACTTAAATTATAATCCATGGATTTAGTGTTTATATATTTTAAAGTAAATACAAACTCAAATTATAATGTTATTTAGACTCTTATTGGGTATATATCTAGAGTTGTGGGTATTTGTCATCTTGAATGTACATCTTATGACATGCATTGAAAAAATCTAAATTTTATGGAGTATAAAGGGAGAAATCAAATTTTTGAATTTTTTTCTTTGCTTAAAAAATTTAGTTTTGGAAACCAAGCAAATTAAATATTCGTTGATGAGATTTATCAAATCTAACATTTATATTATAATCATAATGGTTTATAATCATCATATCAATAGTCAAATAGATATATTCTTCAATTTGTAGTTAAAAATGTCTATATTTATAACACACATTATGTAATGGTTTAATAGTTTTTTTATAACTTAGAAAAAGCTTCCTAAAAACTATGTTAATTTTGAAGTGAAATTACATAGAAAAAACATCTAAGGCTTCAATCACATTCTCACTAGCTTCAAAATGATATTCAAAATGTTACTTCAAGGTAATGACTACTTCTACATTTTATTCACATGTGTGTAATAATAAAATGGGAAGGATAAATTTTTACCTTGTCACTAGCATATAAATTGAAAGAGAAGGATGAAAAAAAATTATTGATCTTTTTTATTAACGTCAACTCAATAATCCTACATAGATCAACAATGTCAACTCAATAGTTATCCTAATTAGCTGACATTAGGTCAGATCATACATTCAATGATATATCATAATAAATATGAATAAAATTATAGGACCATGAAGTAATATATCCATGAAAGATAATCAAACCCATACCGTATAATATTCATGTTAGTTATAGAGAATAACATGACATTAAAGGAGCTAGGGCACTGCTCATATTAGCATACTATTGAAGAATATCCACTTCTATTGTGTACCTCTATTGTGCTTGCTTTCACTTCCAAAAAGTATTGTGTGGAGAATAAAACTCATGAAAATGACACTATTTTTATCATTGTATCTCAATTTATTGACATGTTTTTAGGTTATAAAGAGTTAAATTCCTTGCCTCATTTCATTTTACCAAACATTATTATTAAATATTCAATTTCTTAATATCACAACAAACCTTGCCAACCACCTATTCATTGGTTTATTAACCTTCATTTGGCATTCCAAGGAAGGTTATATTTTCCTAGATGCATTAATATGAAATAACTCATTGTATCTTTCTAATTCATTTAGCCTCCCTTTTTATCTTCCTAAGCATTTTTTTACATTTTTTAAGGAAACAATTAAGGAATCCATGGGGTGTAATAATAAATGTTTCTTTAATTTTTTAAAAATAATATAAGATATAATAGGGCATGCTATATAATCACTATAGCTGATGTGTACCCATTACACTTTTATAAAGTTCCATACTCAAATGGTCAATTAAAATATGATGCCTCCACATTTCACAAAGAAGGATTAAATAATAGGCATTATATAATTTAAAATAATAAAATAACCCTAAATTTATAACCCATTATTTAATGAGTCTCCACTCTTATAATGTAAGGCATAAGACAATATTTAAAATACCAAAACCACAAGGATCCATCCAATATCAATTTCCAATTTATGTTTCATGGCCTAGAGTATAGATTTTGGGTCATAAGTATATATAGAAGGATCTCAAATACTTTTTCCCATCTTTACATATTTATTTAGAAGATCATTCCTTAGAAGTGAGAAATTCATGGCTACATGTACAATTATATCATGCAAATATTTTTAACCAGGGTAGTTTAGATGGGGAAGACATTATGTGAAACATACTATATTGACAATCAATATCTTCCATCTGAAGCCCCCAATGCTAATTAGTGATAAGAATAAAAAAGATAGTATCATAGGTTAAAAAACATGTTGACATACATTGATTATAATTTTGATCAATTTGATTATTCAAGCATCTTAAGATAAATGCCTAATATTTTGAGATGTTATAATCTTTCCCTTTATCGATCACTAGTTTGATCAAATATAAAGAGAAAGTAATTATTACCGACATTGCTGAAAAAATAAGTCAGTAAATTATCCAAGATAACCCAACGAAATGAATATTATTTAAAACATGGCAACCTATGTGGGGATGACATTTTTTGAAATATATTAGCTTGACAATCAAGCTCTTTCATCTACAACATCTAATGCCCACAAATAATAATAATAATAATAATAATAATAATAATAATAATAATAATAATAATAATAATAATAATAATAATAATAATAATAATAATAACAATAACAATAACAATAACAATAACAATAACAATAACAATAACAATAACAATAACAATAACAATAACAATAACAATAACAATAACAATAATAATAATAATAAAAACACCGATTATAAATTTGATCACCTTGAATTAGTATTCCATTTAGGCATGTCCATTTTGTAAAATGAAATACATATAACATCATCCTTAGACAAATTAATTCCAATTATTTTTAAATATTTTTAAGAGAATAACAATGGTTATGACATTCTTATCATTCTATTCATTTCTTTACAATAGTTTCTTTTCAAACACATGTTAATCTCTAGCTAAAACCACATTCATTGCACTTTAGGGAATTTGATTATATGATTGAGAGTGAGTGTATCTCAAAATATTTCTATATTATGAAAAGGGAGACGTATATTATTAAGTGCCTTCATTAATAGGAAGTCGAAGGTTTTAAAATTAAATTTTGTTTCATTAAACTCTTTCCTAGGTACTCAAAAGCATAAGAAATATAATATGCTATGGTTATATCAAATATGACTTTGGAAGAATGTTCTAAATTGTTTATAATTCCCAATAAGTTTCTATCAATGTAAGATATTTCATTTGAAATAATAGCATCTAGCACAAATATTATAATTGACCACTAAAATATTTCAAGTCATGAATGAAAAACTAGTGTATTATTAATTCAATTGACAAAGTTATCAAAGAAATAAGAGATCACTTATATTCCACTTTACCATATAATTTATTAATAAGGTTATGCATTTCATAATCATGAGTAGCTAATCCTTTCAATAGAATACTCATGGATTAATAAAAATAAATAGGTAACAAGTGTTGTTTACATCCCTTGATTGAACCATAAACAAATTTGATGGTTTTAAGAGGAATAACTTAGATTTCTAGCTAGATACATTGATCCATATTGTAGTATAATCTAGAAAAGATAGACATAAATTAATGAATGGAATACATTTATTTTTCAAATACATTTTTGCAAAAAGAGTAAGTTAATGAAGGTTATAAATAAGAACAAGAGAAAAAAATTAATACTTAAAAGAAAGGGAATAAACAATATGTTTCAAACATAATATTTTGTATAAGAGGCTAGCACATTCATAAAAGGGTTTGGCATAATAAATAATAATTAGAAAAATATTTGTAATGTTTACTCCCATATAATAATATTATTCTTCATAATAAGATAATAAATGAATATTAACAATAATAAAATCAAACTAAATAAGAGCCCTATCCTTCCCTTGTCTCTACTAAAACTAAAGAAGTTTCCTTTTCTACCCCTGAGGAGACTTCCTTAGACACTCTGGGCTCTTTTGTGAGTACAAAGTGCAAGAAGAGGAAGACATATGTTGGTGAAGCGGGCACTGTGGGGACTACTATGGGGACCCATAAAAATCTTTTTAGGACCCTTGGGGGTCAAGGTAGTAAATCCCATTTGTCTACTAAGGCTATTAACGAGGGCCTCTCCTCAGGAGTCGGGCGGTCAGGGTAGATTGCTGGCGAACCTGTTCCCAAAACTAGGCTTATCGACTACTTTGAGAGCACCTTAGATGAAGCCACTCAGGATGATGAGACTAAGGACTTGGATGTTCAAGAAATCTCTGAGGATACTGAAGGTAAGTAGGAGAAAAAAGAATTAGAGGCTACCGCTGAGGATGTTGCTAACTTTGCAAAAAAATGCTGACAAAGTGGGAAAGATGTATATGGAAGAAGCGAATGAGGAAACTAAAACTGAGGCTAGATTGGGAGCTAAAATTGTAGTCCTGAAGGGTCACATTCAGAAACTAGAATAGAACTTTTATACTGTGCTTTGGAACTCTATTCCCCTGAACATGTCTGTGTTGTAGGACTTGGGTGTTACTGCCTTTGTTGTCAATGCAGAGATCACTGAGAAATTGGATGACCTCATTAAATCTATTTTTAAGTAAGGAGAGATCCTACCTCCTTAGTTCTTATTTTTCTTGATACTCTACCTCTCTTTTATTCCTATATTAGTTTATAGTTTTGGTTTTGCTGTGTCTATTAGATCATTGAATGTGACATTCCTGTCATAAGGCATCTTTTGTGCTAATTGCCTTCATGGTTTCTATGTTGTTTGTAAGGGTTCAGCCCCTAGTTTAGCCACCTTATATTATCAAAAACAATAATAAAATCAAGAATAATTTTATAATTACTTAGTTTTATTTAAATAACAAAAACTTGAAAAATAATTACGTATCCCATGCCTCATTTAAAATTCTAGTATTGTGTTTATGGTATCATAATCACCATAGTATTCTCATCACAAGTAATATAAATAATGAATATAATAAGACTCCAAAAATATTAGTTAGATAGAAATATTGTTTTATAAAATTAAGAGGCTCATAATATACTCTAATACACACTAGTCAGATATCTAACTCATGATATATAGGCTTTGGTATGAACTTGGTGTTTCCTTGATTAATAAGGGTGCCCACAAAATTGGAAAAAAATAACTTATAAGTATACTTTATGAAGATTAAGACCCATATCATTAGATAGGACTTAATAAATTTCATATGGGAAACAATCATTCCTAAGAGCTTTATTAGAGTCCATCTACATGACCAGTTCTTCAAGATCATTTAGAGAAAGTTTTGTATCAAAAAAAGTCTCTAGGATTCAGATACCTATCGAAGGATAAATTGGAGAAATTGAAAAAATGATGCTTCATGGGATATAGAGGAATATTGGGTGGTAATGACCCCATGATATTATTTCTATCTATATGGCCATAACTTCAAGATCATTCAGAGAAAGTTCTATATCATAGAAAAGTCTCTAGAATTTAGATACATATCAAATGATAACTTGGAGAGATTAAAAAAATGATGCTTTAAGGGATATAGAGGAATATTGGGTGGTAATGACCCCCTGGTATTGTTGAATAATTGCTTTTTGAATGTCTGAGAGTTCGATGAGCCTAACATTATCATCCTAAATGGCTTTAATCCTATTTTTAACTTATTTGGAAAATAAAAGGGAAAATAATTATTTGGTAACCCTATCCTATATTATTAACCAATGCATTTAGGATTAGAGATGGGCACCTAAAGTTGTGTATGTGTTTTCAATCTTAAGATTATGTTTCCATTGGATAGGTTGAGTTTGATGATTTAAATTGAAAGGAAAATATTCAAGTTCCTATGAAATTATATGGAATTCATCGTATGAAGTGTCATGAACATGTCATTTAAGGACAACCTTTCCCATCCCACATAAATATAAAAAGGTGGTAGTCTACTTAATAACACCCTACCACCAGTCAATCCAACTAATATCTCTAGTCGGTTTGGGAACCAAGTTCTATATCCACTTAATATGTCAAGGGTTTATTCATGCTTAAGATGAGTTTCCTTGAAGTAAAATTGAGACTTGGATATTATGGTTTTATGGGAGCTTCCTTTAATGCATAATAATATGTCTTGGTGGTATGAGATAATGGAATCATCATTAACCAAAATAGGATAATCCTTGGAGACATAAAAGGAGAACATATCTTACTCTACAAGTAAGACCATGTCTAATACTATAATTACCCTATCTTTATCCTACCTAAGATTGAACAAAGTGATTTAAGAAGAAGCTAACTTGTTTCTCCTATGATGGTTGGGATCAAAGAGACCAAGATTATTATACATGTATAACAAATATTCTCACTCCCCTATGCACCAATTTATGGGGAGATGAACTTCCTTGTATTCTTTTGATTCTATTGTATTGAAATACCCATATATCACCTAGTGAGCATTAAGGAATGAGTCTTCCAAACACCTCCAAAATGGTGCACTTTTGACAACGTCATTAGAAGCATATATGCTGGCCAAACAAATAAGTTAGCATTCAAAATCAAAGAGGGTCCCTACTACACAATGGGTCGGGTCATCCCCTCATGACATAATATTTGATGAAAATTGAGACTAGAGTATCATGATGACTCCTCTACTTCCTGGCTCATTATTAAAACCCTGACATAGAGAACCTAACTATATCAAACATACAATGAATTAAAGATGAAAAAAACATTTTGTAAGCAAAAATATTTCATATTAAATAAGTTCATAAAATTATCCCTAACCATGTATCTATGTGTTGGTTAAGGGAGTCTGCAAACATTTGAAGAATAAACTATCAAGTAAAAACATCAAGATACATGTCATTTCACTCTTTTAGGTCTTTGTGGTCTATAACTATATGATAAAAGGCAAGCATTGACTAGAGCCTCATAAGATTAATTAACTAGTAAGGTCGACATTTTTCTTAAATAAATATTCTATCTTTTGAAGGAGAGGAACTATGAGACCATCTAAGAATGGTTTTGCAGTTGAAAGAGACCACATCATTTCATCATCATCATCGTTATTATTATTATTATTATTATTATTATTATTATTATTATTATTATTATTATTATTAATTATTATTTTTATTTTTATTTTTGGTGGGGGGGACGGGGGCTGGGGGGGGTGGGGGAGATTATTGGCCCTCTCCTTTATAAATATAATAATAAAATATCATTTGAATATATTAAAAAATAAATTATCAATTTAACTTTACAAAAATTTGATTTAATTCACTTTTTAATTCTCATTTCCATGTATACACCAAGAATCAAATAGAGTATCTTGGTTATTTTTGTATGATTTATAATAACACATTAATTATTATTTATCATCCATTCTATTTATTTTTATTTAACTCTAAATCCTAACTTATGTACAAGGCTTTCATTGAAATTTATAAATTATGCTAACTTCATTAGATATTTTAATTTCATTTCTTCTTTAATTGTAAAGTGTAAAAAGGAAAATACTAATTTGAAAAAATAAATAAAATTCTATATATCTCAAAGATTTATTTATTATAATTAGAATGTTTTATTATTAGTCCAAATACACATTCTTCTTCTAATAATCTAATTTCTCATTCCTTAAAAAAAATGTTATTTTTTATTATGAGACCATTTTGATTCTACTACATTTAAAATTATGTAAGATATTTTATAAACATAATGGACAAAGCCCTCTTTTTATGATACATTAAATATAATTATGCAATAGCTGATGCACTCAGTCAATCTGAATAATGGTTAATTCTAAGGATTATAAACTTGCATTCCACATTTTTAATTTAATTCAGATTTATAGTAAAAAGTATTCTTTTCCTAATGCGCATTCAGCTATACATTAATTTCAAACAAATGGAAATAAACTTATTCTTCCATTATTAAAAGATTTAATGATTGAAAAAAATAAAGATAGTTGAATTAGAAACTATGAAACCCTTTTCACCCGGGGCTTATTTGGTTGAGTTGTTTTAACATAGTATAAATACTAAATGAAAGAAATGATTTGGTGATATGATTTCCTGACCACCTACACAATGAGTACTGATATCCATATAAATGTACTAAGAAATCCTCTAAGTTTATCAATATATTAGAAATATTTAATGCCCTTGATATCTATTCAACTCACTCTGCTCTCCTTATGTTGATTTCTATTTCCCTTATCGGCCAAAATAAAATCAGATTCCATCCTTATTGATAGTATTTTATTATTTCTAGTCTCAAAAGAACACTTCAAGCATAAAATATATGCCCTTTTATAAAGGTTACCCCTTTATTTATAAGCAAACTCCTTTTTTCGAAGGTTTGTTTTATTAGTAACCGATGTGCAGGTATCTATTGGAATTGGAATTGCCTTGCACTATTAGCTTTTATAGAAATATGTGTAATTTGATTTATTTTTTCTAAAGTTTTAATATTAGAATTGAAATATATTTTTTATTTGAAAAATATTATTTTTAATTTATGATTAATTAAAGTTTTATAATAGATAAATTTTGTGAGGAATTTGAAATATTTGTTCATTAAAAATTTATTAAAATATAAATATCTTATTCATTAAAAATTTATCTCAAAAAATTAATTTATATATTATATTTTTATTGTTTTAGAGATCAGAAACTAATGTCTACATTTATTATAATAAATATATTTAAATTTAAATCCTTGGATTGTATGCAATATCATCCTAATAGGTAATTAATAATGTGATAATGTTGTAAAAAATAAATAAAATATCATTCTGTATATGATAATATTATAAATAGTGTGATTCTCTCTTAATGTTTAAAAAATCCTCAAATCTAATTATTAATATAAAAGATAACACTTAATTAGTGTTATTGAATGTTTCATATATATTGAAAAATTAAAGCTTCTTTTGACCACCATCAATTTCAAATTTATATAAATCCCTGAATTGTATGCAATATCATCCTAATAGGTAATTAATAATGTGATAGTATTGTGAAAAATAATAAAATATCATTCTGTAAATGATAATATTATAAATAGTGTGATTCTCTCTTAATGTTTAAAAGATCCTCAAATCTAATTATTAATATAAAAGATAACAATTAGTTAGTGTTATTGAATGTTTCATATATATTGAAAAATTAAAGCTTCTTTTGACCACCATCGATTTCAACCATATAAATTTGTTAGCACATATGTTTTTATGAAGAAGTGTAATTTAAAAATCTATAAGGTAGTTTGGACAATACAATCTTTATCAATATAATATTGTAAGATATAAATAAAAGTGGTGGATAATAAATTTGATATTTATTTGTATGTCATAATGAAATTTAAATTAAAAATTTTACATCAATTCTATTATGATATATTAGTTTTTATTTTTCCATAGACAAGGTAATCGAAAAATCATGATATCTTAAAAATCTATTAAATTTTTTTCTACTACTTTCTTTACAATCCAATGCAATACTAAAAATAAATTGACACCATCTATCACCAATTAAATAATATTCTTTAAATAAGGTAATAAAGATATTAGTAAATTTGGTTTTTTTAAAATTCAACATAACAACTCAAATTAATTTATGTTAATAAGTGTCATTTAAAATGGAAATGAACCAAAAAATTGGCATCCATTTGATTTTCATAAAATATTTTATAATTTAAATAAATTGATGTCCATTTGATTCTCATACAACATTTTAATTATTTTTGAAGAGACAATATAAATTATTTTCTAGTTCATATTTTTCAATAATTTTTTTAAAACTTAATGTAATAGTATTATCAAAATAATGCCATACATTCAAACACAATTTGAAAATTTGTTAAAAAAGTAAAAAATTTTTTTAGATATGATGATTTTTATAATAATTAAATATTAAAACCTAAAAAACTAATAATTTTTTTTAAAAAGATATAATGATATTTTTAATAATTTAATATTCAAACCTAAAAATTAATGATATTTTTAAAACGATACCAATATTTGGTAGATGGTATCGAAGCAAATGCAATACATAGTAATGATGGATTTGATCTCATGTTTATTTTATAGATTCAGTTTTCTCAAAATATATTATGCATTGAAAAAGACTTACTATTGCACTCATGCATCTGAAAATATACATGATGTATAGGAAAAAAACTCATATTTTCCAAAATAAAATTGCATCAGCATAGGTGTTGAAAGAAGATCTTGTGATTTTGTAATTAGCATATCTCAAAAAAATAATGCAGTATGTGTTAAATTGACAAAATGATGGGACACACGATCCTATATATTTAGACGCAAAAGCTATACAAATTCAATGGTTAGTTGATAGATATGGTGAAACGATTGAAAAATCAGCGGGGCTAGGGATTGGTGGTGACACTGCGAATAAATCATGAAGGCACAGAGGAAGCGTAATTAGATATTTTTGAGGTTAAAATACAAGCTAGGGCAAATCAAGCTTGGTTTAGCGTGTGGGTAGTGGTAGTGAGTGAACAAGAATGGTTTCAATGTTGTCTCCCATGATTCATAAAAAGATTAAAATGGAGGACAGGTGACCTCTCACACTTTCGTTGTTCCTCCATTTATTTTGTCAGCTACTTTCCATTGATCCAAGGCTGATGGATGGCGCCATAGCCTCCTATGCCAAGTTGTGTAATTCACTTGACGTTGACAAAGGTATTCCTGAAGCAATGTTAACATAATCTAATGGTTGATATTAGATGCAGAGGATTGATGTTGAGAGGTTTTTGTTTGTGTGTTACAAGTGCTGCAAAACCGGTCATGTTCAAAATAATTTCCGTGAGGAGCCTCATGCTTGGTATCACTGGAAACTCAAGGCAGTCTGGAAAATCAAGAATGTCCTTCCCTCAGTGCCCTTCTTGAAAATAATAGGAGACATTTGAGATATACCCATTATGGTGAAGTGACTCCTACCTTAAGGTCATGATTTAGACTCTTTCAAGGCTTGTCGAACCCCTCCTCAGACTTAGCCATGTTGGTAGCCTCTGAGAATCTTTTTTCTGAGTCTACTAAGTGGGCTTCTCTTCTTTGATCATCTGGGAACATGAACAAGGGTTTAGATGAAGCCGAGGAGTGGGTTCAAGTAATGGAAGATTTAGTTGAAGATGCAGAAGGAACCGATTCAAAGGCTGATCTTGATGATCTCTCAAAAACATGTCTTGTATATCAGCCCAATTGTGGCTCAAAAGTGAAGCATGGAAGGAAATCAAAAACTCAGAAGTTAGATAAAATTGGCTGTGATGATAAACATAATCCGATTACTGATTTCTATGGTGATGGAAGCGGAGGGATGGAACTCCCCTCACACATCTAATGAGAGTCATATCATGGAATATTAGGGGCCTCAATGCCCCTAACAAAATGTATGGGTTAACCGTCTATTGCTGTCTCAGAAACCAGATATACTATTTCTCCAAGAAATCAAACTAAGTAATGATGAAGCCTCTCAGGGTTTCAGTAGTATTTGGGTCAAGTGGAAGGGCTCCTTTATCACCGTTGATTGAGCTTTAGGGGGCCTTACTGCAATCTAGTGATTTCTAACAAGTGACCCTTCAAATTTGAAATCGTGTGGATCATGGATCTATCCTTCATGATACCATTTGAAATATTGGTGGGTTCATGCTGAGAAGGTTAAGGGTAGCAAGATGATCTTATTTTCCAGAAAAACTAACTCATATAAAATCATGCATTAATAAATAAAATGTTGAACATTTCAAAAATGTCTTTCTAAGAGACCAACCATGTGGAAGTCGAGTTAGCTTCACTTAGTGAAGTCATAATGAATCTAGGCATGAACCATCATGCCTACAAAATAGAAAAGTGTTGCTAGCTAAATTAGAAGTTCCACACACCCATGAAGAAATCTATTAGAGATATAAATATTGGGAGTATTCGATTAAAGGATGATATTAAAACACATATTTCATTTATTCTTTGACTAGAGTGCATAGAAGTTGGATTAGAATTTAGTTCATCTCTTTGGCAAAAGTATCATAAACATAATCTACCAATGTTCTTGCAAAATATTAATGATTATTGTAGACATTCAATTACTAACGTTATTGTGTTGAAATTACCAATCTTACTTGAAATTCACTTAAACACAAATTTGGGCCAAAACCACTTAAATTTGCAAAATGGTTTGATATTGTCATATACAAGTGTTGATTTAGGCTAATGTATCCCTAAATAGGGAACTGCATTTATGTGACTATTAAATTTTTTTAAATCATTTTGAGTCACAATGGCAACAATGTAATCTGAAACTCTTAACCACTGAATTATTCTAAATAGGAAGCACACGACACGTACATGTGTTATTTCATGTCGAAAATGCTCTAAATGGGATATTGGTCCATACACACCTAACATCTTCCTCTAATTATACTCCAATCAAATTAACACCTAGTAACTTGAAATTTTGACTAGTTTGATTAAATGGGCAACCAATTTCCAAAGAATTACATGAAAGTTAATTAATCTCACTTAGGCAAATTAATCCAAATCAAAAGCTTTATGGGGTGGCATTCATATGCAATAAATGGAACAAATATTGGGTTTAAGGCCTCACATGCCTCCTTAATGCCCCTTCCAAATATTTATGAGGATATTTAAGCTTTAAGCCTGCAAAATTAAATTGATTCATGACCACACACCTTGATCTTAAGATGAACAGTCATGTTCGATTCTGATCATTTTTAAAAATCTATAAATAGGAGGGCAAAGACCACCATTTTAAATCTCTTTTAGTTTAAACATATTATGTAGAATTATCTCTTCAAGTTATCTTTTGTGTAGTGTTATTATGCTTGATTTGTCATAGGATAGATAGCCATATATTTGATCAAATATCATGAGCCTAGTTTCATTGGTGCAATTGAGACTATGGAAGAGCAAGACATTCATCATTGACAAAGATTTGAGCAGCAAATCAAGAGGAAAATTATGTTTTGAGATGCATTTGGAGATGGGATGCTCTTTGGAAGGTTTGATGTATATTCCTTATTTTAATAATTCTTAATTTCTTTTTGTACACCTCATTGAGGAGTTGGCTTCATTAGTTGTGTTCTTTATGCATTTCTTGAGTTTTCTTGATTAATGATTGATTTAACTTAGTTTTGATTCCATATCTATATCTTGGCATACCCAGTGGGACCACACATCCCATATAAGTAAGGAGATTGATTTGACATTCTTAGATTTCCTAAAAAGTGTTTAAAAACTCTAAAATCAAGTTTTATCATTATTTTTCCCATGTTTTTATTCTTTTATTTTCACACAATCTACATAGTGATCGATATTGGTTTTATGTAACTGGCATCGGTCCTATCCTAACCAACATTGGTACCTATATAGGATAGAACATGGTATAAGAACTTGATTTATAAGTTTCATTGAAAGTTACAAGTTATTTTATATTTTAAAAACTTGCAAAGTCTTTGTCTAACCATTTTTCAATAGGATATCAAGGTTTCCTAGAGTTTTTATTGGCAATTGGCATCAATTTTTATTGATTAGCATCAGTTCTATTCTAACTAGCATCAGGTTTTTTCGTAACCAGCGTCAGTCAATGTTGATAGACATTGGCCTCTGTGTAAGAAAAAGAATAGAGAAATCTGAGAACAAGTTTTCAAATCTTGTTTTTCTCATTGATAATTATGTTTCAAAGAAGACACAAACCCTCTAACATTTATAGGACACAAGATTGGAAAAGTGTTAAATTTGAATATGGTTAAGTCTTGAAATTTCACTTTGTTGTTTAAAAGGAATCTAAATGATTTTGTGTTAAGTTATTTTGTGAAATATTTTTTGAAAAAGTTTGCAACTAAGGTCAAGGGGCCAAGAATTTCACAAACACTTCACTTTGGTGCATAAAATCAACACTCACTTAAATTTCAAGTTTTTACAAGTGTTTGTTTTATGCTAGATCTTTTATACTTGTTTATTTTTCAAAAAATGAAGGATGCTTGTATGCTCTCCCCCCATCACCTTTAGGGAACTAATGTGACCAAAAGTGATATTTTCTTAGAAATTGTGCCTTGTTTAAGGTGTGAAAATAACATTGTAAAGTCTCTCCCCAAATCCATGTGGTTTGGTTGATCTAAACATAACCTTTAAAGTCCTTTCACTTTATCTTTCATTTTTATGCAACTTGGCTTGTGAGCGGGAGTTCATAGCCTCTTAATGGGTTCTCTAAGAAATATTTGACCCAGGAATTCATCTCCCAACATAAGTTTAACCCCACTGCATTATAGGGTATATAAATTAAGGGTAACCCACTGAGACGTTTGCTTGAGTGGTTAAGTAAATTCCATTAGTGGTACTCAAACTCAAACCATAGGCAATTGAGGCATCACACTACACTAAACAAGTGACAGATGTAGTGGTTATAAAAAAGGAAATACATTTTTAAAACAATTCAATTAACATGGATCTAATTGACATGAGACATATTTAGTGTTAGCCACACTTGAAACCATTTAGAAGGTCTAAATTTTAATTTTTAGATAACTCCACTTGCAACGGACATATTGTTGATGCTGGACGAGTAGACTCAAGTTCCATGTCACCATATAATCTCTTGGGAGAATGGGGGTTTAAAAGACCTACTACTTCATGCGCTTTTAATTTTTGATTAAGACTTAAAATCCTCCTCAGATCATGTATATGTATGGAATTCAATGATAAGATGGAAACTAATTAGTTTTATGGATTTGGATGATTTACTTAGTTGTATTTGGTCTTTTTATCCTTTAATTACTTGGTCTTATTTATGTTTAAAAATGTTTTGAAAGAAAAGGAATGTTGTAACCAAACACCTTTTTTATCCACCATTTTATTTTAACAAGGAGGCATTACACTGGTCAAATCAAAACCCCTTTTGGCTTGTTAAAAATCCTCATTTATAACATTGTGTTTGTACTATCTAAAAAAAATTGTTATGTTGTCCATTTGAGTCCAGAATATTTTGAAAAAATATTGAAGTCCGTCAGTTTTTAATTCAAATTTAAAATCTCACCTTTTTATGTTCTAGGCCAATGTGTTAATCCATTTTCTTATTTGCACTTGGTTTGAGTTAACTTGGGTGTGATTTCTCATTTGGGTTGACGGTTGTTATATATACTCATCATCATTTGATCATTGTGAACTTAGGTTACCTTGTGTTTCACTAACGCTCTAAGTTATAAAACCATTATACTTCCTATTACCATGTGGTGGTGTTCTACTACTCGTTTGGTTTTAGTTTTATACTTAGGAATTCTTCTATGTTTTTACATCTTGAGTTTCTCAGTTTGCATTGTTACCTTCCTCATCTAAAAGAATTTCTTCTAATTTTCTAATCACAACTCATATAAATTGTCCCTATATTTTGAATTATTGACGTATCTTTGGCCTATGTTTGGTGTACTAGTTTACACTTTAGGTTTTAAAGTTATCATACCCTCTTCTAGTTTAACAATATCAACCCAACAAAGTTGAGTAATTTCATGACCATTTATTATAATTTTATGTTACTATGCCACTTATCTTTATATATTCTTTTTTTTCCTTATCACTTGTTTGGATAAAAATCAAAACATAATTTGTTAAACATTTGAAAAACATTTTTCAAATCTTACTAAACCTAGAGAATAACTTATTAGACATGACATAAAGGCATACTTGCAATGAGGTCTCTTGTGGCCCTAGTTATGAGGAAGATCATTATTATGATAGACATGAGCACTCTACTATGTTTGAGGATATTTATCTCTTTGTACCTAGTCTTTAGACACTAATCCAATCCATGCTAATTTTTATACATCATCCTCATCCTTCTCCTTCAGCTTACATGAGCAACCAAACTCTGTAACACTCAAAGGATACCATTTTAGGTTATCCTTCACTTTCATCTTACATGGTCAACCAAACTCTACAATGCTCAAAGGTTAAAATTTTAGGCTATCCTTATCTTTTAGATTGTATGAGAAATCAAACTCCACAACACTCAAAGGTTACCATTCTAAGCCATCCTTCTCTTTTAACTTATGTGAGCAACCAAAATCTATAGCACTTGAAGGCTACTATATTAGAACCTCATCCTTTGGCTTGTGTCTACTAAACTCCAAAATGCTCAAAGGTTATAATTTTAGGCCATCTTTCTAATTTAGTTTCCATAAGAAACCAAGATCCATAGTGCTCAAAGGTTACCATATTAAGAGATCCTCCTTTGGCTTTTGATATCAACTAAACTTTACAATGCCCTGTCATTACCATTCTAGGCCCATTGCTATTATTTGTTGAACTTATTGTTGAATAAATTCAACTTAACAAACTGGTCTTTGTTGATCCATTTGTAAATAATCTACATTTTGGAGAGCACATTATTGAACCATGGACCATTGTTCACCCTAAGACAACCATTCCCCACTTTACAAATTCCATGTTAGTGTCCAAGCATCAATAACAACAATTACCTCTTCAAGAACCATCTTTTGAGGACCAAATGTGTTCAAATTTGATATTTTGTAACTAATTATAAACCAAAAATATGATGTTACTATTGAAACACTTATTTGTGACAAGTCAAGTTATGATGACTCAACCATTGATACTATACCTAGTGTTGAGGAGTCTTAATTTGATGATATAGTCTTTGTTGATTCACTTCTTAATGATTATAACCACCTTTGGACAAATCATTACCTCAACCATTGTCCTATTTTTAAAGAGTCTCATCCATTTGATAAGCCAGTCTCTATAGAGTTGTATCTTAACCTTTTTTCACTCATTGAGGAATCTCACTTTGGCAGACTAGTTTCTATCAATTCATCCATCAAGAGTTTCCCTCTCTTTGAGGGGATTTACCTAGATGAGCCAATTTTTGTTGAACCCTTCCTAGATAAATCAATTTTCACAAAGCGTATTATGCCATTACAGGCCATTACTTGTCCAATATTAAGCATTCAATAAACATCATTATATAAATAGCCACATTAGGTGAAGAATCAACACTAAAGTTAAGTTCACTTTTTGAATTGACATTAGATTTAGCATCAGAAGCATAATCACTATCAGTCTCAACATTAGATTTAGAGTCCCTTGACTCGAGCTCAGCTTCAGAATCAAAATATAGTCATGGTTGTTACAACATTGGTTACACTTGCCTTGATGACCAATTTGAATATATTTATAATCCTTTTATGGTTTTTAAGGATTATTACATGAGCATTGATATAGGTTTTCCTAGTATCTTCTACAAGGATTGTGTTGCCTTTAAACATCCCATTAGCACCACCCAAGATAACCATTATATTAACATTTCATCTCCCACAAGCATGGATTAGGATTGACAGAATCATGATTTTTTAAATTACATCCATGATGACATATTAGATGCATAACATTAGAGGGTAAAAGACCACATTCATGTAGAAGAAGAACAATTTCCTAGTGAAACCTTTTCAAAGGAATTAGGGGTGATCAAAGTTCAAACTCAGCATTTTTTAATGAATACCCTTTTGAAGGTGCTAGAAAATAATCAAATTCAAATGTTAACATCTCTTCATGAATCCTTCTTAGAGGTGTTATAGGATGATGAAGATAAAATCATTGGTGAAAACCTCTTCGAGGTGCCAATATCTGAGCACAATGGTTCTTCACTTCTTGATGATGACATTATCAAAGGTCAAATCAATATAGCTTCCAATTTAAAACATAATTAGATGGTAGCTACTCTCAATACTAAATAATAGAAAATTTTGGTTGTCCTATCGAGAGCATGTACAAAAGTCTTTGGCCCTGCCACAACCAATATTATTTATGTTAAATCCAAAATCAACAACATTGTTTGTGCTTGAAAATCTTGATATTCATTTTTTACCCACCTATTATACATTCCATTATCATACACTTTTTCATTACCAATTTATACCATTCATCCTATTCGTAACACTATTTTCCATCCTTGGTGGCACTTTCCTTCAGAGAGACTACAAAGACACCTTGTTTTGACGTTGAAAGGAAACAGAATCAATGACCTAAAAGGGTCACAACAACATTTTTGGAGTTTAAATATACAATAGGTACTTCACAAATCATTTATTTAGATGAGGTGTGGGCTAGTAATTTTTATGATTGATTATTTTGGTTGTCTCACATGTTGATCAGAATGAGAATCTCTACATAAGTAGGAACAATATAACCATTTTTAATTTTCCATTTACCCTTCTATTTCACTTGCCTCATCTCTTTGGGGCAACCCTATAGATAATTTTATTCTAGGAAACTTAAACTAGTGTATCCCATTTATTATAACTATTTGAACTACATTGACTTGAGGTCCTCTAGGACTATGCATACAATATTCAATTTATATTGAGGTCATCTCGATCATCTTAGCCACACTCTCACCATTTTTTAATCATTTTAATTTAAAATTCTCTCACCATTTTGTGAGCAGCTTTTATGTTTGAATGATCTTTCGATTTTGAAAATAAACTAAGAAGACACTCTTGCCATTTTGTAAGCATTAATTTGAGCACTCTCACCATTTTTCATGCCCATTTTATTTGTTTCCTCTATAACATAAATCATGGTTTCTTATCATCACTTTTCTTCTATCCCATGTCCTAGGAGAACTACTTTTGACATGAAGTTCATGATGGGCCTCGTGTCCATGAAACTATGTAGGTAGCACCCACTTGTCTTGTGCATCTAGAGTTAGCTCGGTCAACCCCTTCCTTTTCTTATTTTCACCCCATTTTGTTTTTTGCTGCTTCCCTATCACTTGAGGACAACTTTATGTCCTTTGTTCTTATTATGCTATTATAGAAAGTAACCTTGCTACTCCACGTACCCAAATGTTTATTTTATATTTACACTAACATTGTGACTAAATTTGGTTGTGTGTGTTTATTTTATTTTTATTGTTGTTTTATTTTGATTTATTTTCTCTCCATTTATTGTGTTAGCATTTTTGTTCATTTCTCTTCCTTTGTTGTTTCTTTTTGTTGTTTTGTTGTTTTGTGTTATTGTTTTGTCTTGTTCTTTTCTTTTGTTTGCTATGCAATTCTTGGTTATGCACATAAATCTTGATTATTCATATCTTGATTTCATGTTGTTTACTAAGTTGTTCTTACTTTTCTACATTCTTGATCCTACTTAAAGCTTGATTGTTCATATCTCAAATTTCAGTTAGGTTGCATTTGTGTATTATTTTTATCTTTGTTTTTGTTTAAATGTAAATCATTTTAACTATAGTCTTGGTAATTTTTATCATTATCCTTAGTTATAAATATTCACATTTGAACTAGCTCATTACAATCAAAATACATTGCCATTATAGGTTACTCATACTTATGATGCATAATTTCATTTATCAAAAGTAAGCACCAAGTGTTTTGGATCCAAGTCTCAAAGTAAGTGTAGTTCTAAAGATAGTTTCTCAATGCACTAATGAAACTAGGCTCAATGAACCTCGCACCATACTTTATACAAGACAGGCATCTCTTGGCACACCTTATGAGTTTAATCTAATAGTGGTCCATTTTTCTTCTATTATTTATTCCTCATTCCATTTTCTCCTGATTCTAGGTGAACTACATTAGCTTGAGTTCCATAAGGACTATGTAGGCTATGCTTAGATGCATGATATATCTCAAGTCATCTTATCCACCCTCATTCTTCTATTCATCTCTTTCATCACTTTTTGCATGCTCATATGACTGGTTGTTTCTGGCTTCTTTAGTTATTAGACCATCACCTCTACATTTGGACCCACTCAAATTTATATATGCATTAGGTTATATCCTTGAGATATGATTACCAATTTTCCTTATAGAAGCATAATATTTAGACAATCATCAAATCAGATCATCCCTACTAGGGTAAAATTAACTATTAGTGATCAAAATCAACCCTAGTAGGCAAAATTACTTTGTCAACTAATCAAATATGATATACTAGGGCACATTATTATTTCCTTTCTCTAGAGAAACATTTTCTTTTTTCTTCTAATTCCAAGCTCTGTATCTTTTTCCCTCATTTTAGCATATTTTAAAGCATGAAACTTGTTTCAGAATCAATCATTCCCTAAGCATAAAATTTGAACCTTCTTTTAGGTGTGTTCAAAGCGTGTCACTTTTATTTTTGGAAAGTATCCTTCACACTTCCTCCCACCTTGGGACCCATTATATTATATTATATTTTTCATTGAGAATCAATGTATGAAAGCATTAGCTTGTATGGATTTAATCTCAACCATGTGATAATTTCACTTTTTCTCTCTCTATCAAGAGCCCATCCCTTTATTTCATCCTTGTATGTCCTCTTGAGGGGGAATCATGGGTCATTTCCTTTAAACTTCTTCTTAACAAATATTTTCTTTCAAAATATATGACTTGATTTTAATGTCTCACCATGCCTTCTAAAATAGGGTCAGAATGTAGACATCCAATTCATAACACCATTATGTAAAAATTATCATTTTTACTCAAAATTCATTTAAATACATAATTTAGGCCAAAATCACTTAAAAACATGAAACGGTTTGATATTTTTGTATATAAGTGTTAATTTAGGATAATGTATCCATGAATATGATAATTCATTTTATGTGATTATTAACTTTTCTTTAAAAAATTCAAGTCAAAATGGCAAAAATGCAAATTGACACTTTAAACCACTAGATTCTTCTAATTCAAAACCACATGACATGTGCATTTATTTTTTCATGTCAACAATGATCTTAATGGGGTATTGGTATATACACACCTAAAATATTATTCTAATTATACTCTAATCAAATTATGACCTACTAACTTGACATTTTGACTAGTTTGATTAAATGGGCAACCACTTTCCAAAGAATTGCATGAAAGTTAATTAATCTCACTTAGTCAAATTAATCCAAAACAAAAGATTAAGTGAAAAATTGATGGAATTTATTAAATATTTATCAATTGTAAATTTATTTCTAGTATATGAATCATCAGGTGACATCCTCAGTGAGGTGGCATCCATAAGCAATAAATGAAATAAATATCAAGTTTAAGGCTTCCCATTCCTCTTTAATGCCCCTTCATTCAAAATATTTATGAGGGTATTTATGATTTAAGCCACCAAAATTTAATATATTCATGGCCACTCATCTTGATTTTAATATGAATGGTCATGGTTGATTCTGATCATTTCCAAAAATCTATAACTAGGATGGCCAAGGCCACCATTTTTTAGCTCTTTTGGTTTAAACTTACTACGAAGAATTGTCTTCACAAGTCATATTTTGTGTAGTGTTATTATGCTTAATTTCCAATAGGATAGCTTTTCTATAAGAATAAAGATTATCAAATATCATGAGCCTAGTTTCATTGGTGCACTTGAGATGATGGAGGAGCAAGCCATTAATTATTGACAAAGACTTGAGCACCAAATAAAGGGGAAAATCATGTTTTGAGCCATATTTTGAGGTTGGATGATATTGAGAAGGTTTGATATATATTCCTTCTTTAAATAGCTCTTAATTTCCTTTTGCACACCCCATTGAAGGAGTTGTCTTAGTTAGTTAATTTCTTTATGTACTTATTGAGTTTTCTTCACTAATGTTTGATATAACTCACTTTTGATTCCATATCTACAATCATGAATACAATAACATGAAAAAAGCACATAGTACCAAAATGTAATCACATAAAATTAATTACACATAAGTAGTAAACTATGATTTCACATAACTAGTATGAATAAACAATTATCTAAATGTAAACAATCATCAAAAGCATACTAATGATAACCATTAACATTATGCATATAATGAGTGTTATTTAACATGTGTGTGTAGGGTTATATCCATTCCTATCATCCTCCAACACCTCCATATACATCACCCTCTCCAATTATGCTCTCCCTCCTTCATGCTCTAAGGGATAAATCTCTCTTATGTCAAACCCATGACAAGAAGATAGTTAGCCCATAGTCACATACACACACACACACACACACACACACACACACACACACACACACACACACACACACACACACACACACACACACACACAATTTTAATAACAAATCAACATGATCATAATATAAGAATATACCATTTAGCTAGACTCAAAAATGAAATCATAAAATTAAAACAACATACAACTATCCCATAATATTGTATGACTTTCAGCTTAGTGAATAATAATAAAATCAAATCACCAACCAGAAATATCTATAGATAATCAAGTAAAATTTTTTGGAGAGAAATTGAGATGTAGCATCCTTCCCCATTTAAAATTGGTCATCATCCCAATGACACTTATTCAAACATAGGTTTTGAGTTAACAACATTATTCATCAAAAAGATAATATAGTATAAAATATCAAATCAAGTAAATAAATGTGGAAGTCACTTGTAGAACTCATCATAGTCATTCCAAGTATCATTATCTTTAGATTATTAGTCCCACAAGACCTTGTACTATGACATCTCCCTATTACACAAAAAAAAAATTGTGAGTGTTAATTACTCTGATTGGATCTACCATGACCACCCTGGGGTTCAAAACCTATAAAGCATTTGAAGCCAACACATGCGAAGGATCAGATATATAATTTTGTAAGATAAAAAATATGTAAGATAATATGAAATAGAGATAAGGTTTATGACAATGCAAGCATATATGTTATAGGGATTGATCACTTCTAATGCCTTGAAGGGTCCCACATATCTTGGTAATAGCTTAGCTAAATTCTCAAATTTAATATTCAACCATAAGGACATAAAGTCATCAGAAAAGCCAAAAATAAATGGCCAGGGAGAGTTACTCAAAGCCTCCCAACCTCTCTGCACACCTCTCTAACCTAGATAATATGTTCCTCAGTTTCAATAATTTTTTTAGATAACTTGGGAAGAACGATGTGTATAAGTCAATACCATTGGTACTTTTCATATCTCCTAATAAGTATGACATATCAATAATACTATTACTCCTCATAAATCTTGACAAGTATGATGATGAATAGGAACTGGAAATAATACATTTCTAATGTATATAAAATTAAGGAATAAACATTCCTCAGTATACATGTATATGGTCATATGACTAAATTTGATAAGTCTCCCTTACCAAATCCTAGATTCAACAAGCTCCCCTTGTCAGATCCAAAATTAATAACTACCAATCCAATGTGAGATAACTAGGATCCACTCCTATCGCTTAGTACTTGTAGTCAAATAAAATGTGAAAATTGGTAACTTGAGTATGGCTTGTGACACCTAACCCATAGGTCCCTCTTACTTGCTCTCATGACCCTTTAAGATACATTTTTATTTATTTCTATCCATCCATAGAATTTTGAGACTTTATTTTAGCTCAACCAAGATGTATTTCCTATGATAATTCCATCCTTTGATGATAGTGTTGGACCTTATGGTGTCCATTTCTGATGCTCATGCCCAATTGCATTTTTAGCTCTAATAATCACTTACTTGTTCATATCCTTCTTCTTGTCTGCCAAATGAGAATACATTTGACCCATGACCAAAAAATCTCTATAAAATCCCATTCAAAGTTCATTTAGAAGGGGTTAGAAAATATCACAAAGCAAGCAAGAATACAATCAAGACTACTTAGGCATATTTCTCTATTCCTTGCATACAATCATTCAATATAACTGCAAGCTTATTCAAACCCTTACATTAGTACCGATCCACCTCAATCACACATAGTTTTAGTATTTTTCATCTTCATATACACCATTTCACAAATCACATCAAGTGGGAGAATTACATATGGTTTGATCCCTCTTCAGAGTATTTTTATGTAAGCAACATGCCCACACAATGAGTGTGGATACATGTTCAGTGAATCTTACACACACTAACCCCCTCTCTTTCTCAAAATTTTGTAAAAGAATAATTCATTATAGGTTTTTAGACTAAATCATCTCTACAAGGAGTTCTATAGACATACAACATCTAAATTTCACAGATAGACTCACATAGAGACAGTGTATACAACTCAGAAAGCTCAAGCCTCCAAGACAACAACTATATAAGAGGACTATAGCATCAGACCCTAGGATGTCCCATTTCAATACTCTTATCCTTTCAAAAATTCACGGCTAGATCATGATTTATGACACTATCATAGTCTTACATAGTAGATTCTAGACCTTGTCTCAGCCATCTTAATCTAGTTTAAGCTAAGTTGTATTTCTCCTCACTTATTACTATTTTTAGGAAGGTTTAATTATAAAAATTAGTAGCTTAATTATCCCAATATTATTTATTGATTTAATTATCTTATAACCTTAACTAAATTAGGAATAATACTCCAATATTCACAAAAAAATTAAATCATTTAGTGAACCTGCCTTACTTTGTTTGCACATAAAACCCTAGAAACCCTACTATAAATTCCTTGATGATCTTTTCAATTTTTTTTTTGATTTTTTACTTGCCTATTTAAATTAAAAAATCTATTTAATTTTTAAAATTTCATGGTAGTTTTTAAAAAATAATTTTTCTTCAAAACCCTAATTGCACATACTAGGTCCCTTTAAATCAATAATTTTTCAATTTTTTTATTTTTTACATGCATATTTAAATCAAAAATTAACATTAAATTTAAAAAATCCTTAGTAATTTTAAAATATATTAGTTTTAAAAACCATATTTGTATATACTAGGTCCCTTTGTTTTCTTGAGGTATCACCTTACATCTCAAATTAGATTCCATATAAAACAAAAAAGGATCTCACTTATTTACATATATTTATTGCATTTATTGCAAACAATAACGAGACCATACTCAGTCATATGATATACATGAAAAATGAAGTTTACCATATGTTAGTACAAAGCTTAATTCTTTGCATTTCATGCCTACTTTTCATAATATGGGATGATATTAAGAAAGTTATTGTTAAACATAGTAAGATCCCTCTCCTTCAAAGCAATGTTTAATTGTCTTTAATACAATATTTAATTACTTACCTTTTATCTCTCATATGGAAAAAATTTCAAGTTTATCTTGATAAACATATTATAAATATCATATCACATATCAAAATTATTTATGCTAATGCACAATTCCATGCTCTCTATCTGTTGCTTTCTATCTCTCATTTAGAATGCTCTTTATAAACATATTTCTATACAACTTATGATTTCTACCTAGATGCATATAACTCTTTTGATACTTATATGTTCAAATTATGTATTCATATAAAATATGAAATTTGGTTATTTTAGCATGGTTAAAGAGACCTAATCCATAGGTCCTCATACTTTCTTACATAACCCTTTTAAGGTTTTTTACTGATTCTGAATCATCCACATCCTTTTGGACTTAACAATTACATACCCAAGTAGCTCTTTTAGGCCTAGACTCATCCCCTAAGTCTCATTCCCTATAGACAAAATGTCTAACTTAGATAGGATCATTGAAACCCAAGGTGTCCTATTTTTGACATTGTTGTCCAAGTGCAAAGTTGGCTCAAATAGTCATATTCTCCAATATCCTTATCCCAATTCATGTCAGCCTAATGTGAATTAATTTAAAAAATGATAATTATACTCCCTATAAAAGGCCATTTAAATTCCATTTATAAGGTTTGACACTCATTTAAAAGAGATAATAAAGAATACAATTAAGTACATTTAAACACTTTTTCCTATTCTTTACATATAGCCATCCAACAGTATTTCAAGCTTATTCAAACCTTTACACTAGTACCTAGTCATTCCAAGTACACCCTTTTTCACATCTAGTTATATTTTAATACACAATTGCACCAAGAACTTTAATGTGAGAACTACATTATCTTTATCCCTCCTTAGAGTATTGGTATGTAGGCAGTGTGCCCACACATAGTGTGTGAAGTGCATCCAATGTATCCTTTACACACAAACCCCTTCTCTCTCTTTCCTAAGTTACCATTCAAATTCAAGGACAAAGTGATCCTATGGATTTTTAAGATTGAAATAAATGCACAACAGGCTTCATAGACTTTTAGGATTTGATATTTCACAGACAAGGTAACACAGACATACAAAGCAGAACTTAGAAAACTCAAATCACTTGGACAACAACACTAGAAAAAGACTATAGCACTAAATAGTAGGGTGTCCCACTTTTGGTGCTCTTGTCCAATCCAAAAATGAACTCCAAGATCATATTTATTATAGTCTCCATAGCTGACATAGAAATATCCATACCTTGTAATATATGTCTCAATCAGATTGTAGCTAAGATTGATTTTCTCTCTATTATTGCTATTTTTAGAAAACATAAAAACATAATCTATTTACATAAATCAGTAGCTTGATTATTTTACATTATTTACTAATTTGTCCTACTCATACGTATTTATTTAATTAGGATTAAAACTCCATTATTTTGAAAAATAATAAAACATTTGGTGAACTTGACTTCAAATTTTCATATAAAAACCCTAGAAACTCTAGGATAAATTATTTCTAATTTTTTTCCATATTTTCTTGATTTTTTCTATATTTAAAAATAAAAAACATACAAATTAATTTCAAAATTATTATATATTTCATTAAAACCCTGTATTACACATACTAAGTCCTTTTTGCATACAAACACATTCTAAACACTAAGAAAGAATATATCGCTAATTTTAGAAATATTTTCTAATTTTTCCTAATTTTTTAAGAAAAATTATATAAATTTATATAAGTTTTTTAAAATTATCAAACTAATTTAAAATAAAATCATTCAAACACCCTAGTTGCATCAACTATCTCTTAATTATTTTCCACTATTTTTCCAACCATTTTCTAAATTTTATATTACATACTTAACTCATAAATTCAATCTAAATTACAAAAATTCATAGAATTTTGTAAAAATATTTTTGAAAAAATCCCTATTTGCATGTACTATCTCCTATTATACTTCTTGAGGTATCACCGTACATGTTTGGAAGTTCTTTATCCTTTCTATGTATATTCTAGTTCCTTTTTTAGATTGTATCAGCTTAATATTTTCTACTATTATCCAAATTGTTTTCCTTATGCCACCTAAGTTCCTTGGATCTCTTCCTTCAAGATGAAGTGTAATACTTAGTGGAATACCTCTTGAATCCACCTAGATTCCTATAACTCAGTCATATATCATAGATAAACAACCAACTTAGGTTTTAATCATGGATTCTACACTTCCAGATTACAAAAATTACAATGAGGATAATGTTGACAAAGAGAAATATGAAAATAATAATGATGATGTACACACCAATGCTCATGTTCCACCACATTTAACTATTGATCCACTTCCACCCATTATTGCTAATGAATTTGTATTCAACAAATATTTGATCCTCAAAAACTTTAGAAAAAGACTTAAGTAATAGCCTAGAGATCATACACTAATTTTGCAATCTATCATATAAATAAAAAAGGCTAAACAAGTTGAGTCTTCTCAAACCACAAGGTAACAAGTTTAAAATGACACTACGGGAGAAACTATGTCTTAATAACTCCTTATAGAATCCCAATTTACCTCTATACCACCAGCTACAGCTAGTACATCCCTCTCTCTTGATGTGGTAGCCCTTGTGTAAGTGATAAGATTTCTTCAATAAAAAGTGATACATCTTGAGTAAGGTACCACAAGACCTACGTAAGCTTTAGATTCTTTTTTTCTTCTACATACACCATTGGCATGTCACACTTTGCTTCTACACCCTTTTCACAAGGTTTTGTTCAACCTAAGCTTACTCTTTATGATGGCAAGGGTGATCCAAAGACACATTTGAGATCTTTTCACATAGAATGATTAGACAATGTACTCAATGACTGACTACTTACCAAGCTATTTCCATGGAGCCTAAAATATTATACTTTAAAATGGTTATATAGTCTACCAAATTGGTCAGTTTATGCATTTAATCCTTTAGTTTTCATGTTCTTATCACACTTCAACATTAACATTAGTAATAAGGTTTTTTATGGACAAATTACACAACAAAAATTGAAAACAAATGAGAAGCTTAGACTATATGCTTTGATATAAGACCATTTTGGCTAAGATGAATAGTCCCATGGTAAATTAGAAGTTACATGACCTCTTCAAACATAGTCTTCTAGCATCACTTCATGAATCAATTATGTTCAAGTGATTCTCTTCCTTCACTAAATTGTGTCATACACTAAACGAAAGAGAAGTGAAAATCATTTCAGTAGTAAACTCAAGTATACAAGCATTCTAGACACAATTAATAAGAGTAATAGTAAAGTCTCATACAAGGTCAAGCTCAATGATAAAAAAGGGTAGAATCAACCTATAGTAAATGCAACTTCAGTGCCTCCTCAACATATAGTTTTATTAGCACCCTATCAGTGTACTTTCTCACATCTTCTAGTTCCTTCAACAAAGGTTTTGCAATAGCTTTTGGACTATAATATCATTTGCCTCCCTCATATTCAAGAAGTTGATCCAACCAAACCTCTTTCCAAGGGATATGATTAGCAATAATTTTTTGATTACCATAGGGCACCAAGCCATACTAAAATAGATGCATTAGTTTGAGACATAAGATACAATACTTGATAGATGATAACCTACTTGATCTCATCACTTTAGTTGACCCTCCACAAGAAAAACCAACATAGGATAAAGCTTTGAAAATCTTCTTAGATCCATTTCCATAGCATTCAAAATAGGATATAGGGGACACATCAGGGTTTTACCATGCATATCATGCACATCCACCACCAATTACATACTAGGCACCTTCAATTGAGTCACATCCCTTGATTGTTATAATCAGTGTGTATGAGTCTAGAGTTGTAGCTAGACCTTTGATATCCTTCTCAAATCAAGAGATTATGGAGGATGATTTAGATTATAATTTACTCTTTATCAGAGCAGATATTCATAATCAACCCATTCACAGTGTTCTCATCGATAATGGTTTTAGTGTCAACATGTTCACCATTATATTATTACAACATTTGGGCTATTTAGAGTAGGATATCACCTCAACAAATATAGTTCTTAGTGAATTCATTAGGCACATATAGAGTTCATTAGGTGATATTGTACTTATTTTATAGAATGGCCCAACGTATGTGACCACACATTTCACTATAGTTACTAGTGAAAGATTTTTTGATATGTTACTTGGTCACCCATGGATTCAAAAAATTTGAGCAATACCATCTATATTTCACAAATGCATTAAATTCATTCATGCTAATCAAGTTATTATGATTTGTGGAGTTTCATTTGAGATACCACTACCCACTTTAGTGTCATCTACTTTTTAGTCGCCAATTCCAACTTCTCCATCAATTTTTGTTTCCCCACTAGTTATAGTTCTTCCTTTGGTATAGATTCAAAACAATTGACACATCCATCACTAGTATAAAGGGTCCATTCACCTCCACAGCTTTGGGATTCTATATAACTTCTAGCTACTTTTTTCACACTCAAAGTAGTTTCATTAAATTTCTCATGGGTCTCCACATAAATAAAATGTTAAGAGAGCTTCTCCTAGTTCTATATGGGTCCCTAAGAGGCCTAGAATTACATTCACTTCTTAGATTTATAGCAGGAACCCACAATCAATTTCTACTTTAGAGATTTCAAATCATCCACAACATCTATAACATTCAGAGCCACAATATCCTCACTTTCATCATGCTTTTCATTCACAAATGATTCCACTCCTTGATATAAGACACCATGATAGGGAGTCTCGCATGAGACTCATCGGTTAGTATCATCCTATCCCATCCTACTTGTACATAATCTCTTTTGCTTGATTATATATAACTTATATAAAAATACAAAAACAATATAAAATTCAAAATAGAAAAACATTCAAATAATTTAAAATCACCAAAAACATTTAGATTATATGCATCATCCATGTTTTACATTTATACTACTATGTTAGACTTACATTTGCTATTATATGCTATTGTTTATCAATTATCTACATTATCATGATTCACTTGATCTTTTTGAGTGTGTGCAGTGACTTTAAATTCTTTAATTGCTTCATTTTACCTATTGAGGGGACATCCTACTTCTACATTCAAAATTTACATTGATACATCTTCCCACTAATGGCATCTTCTAAATGACTAAACCATCTAGGTTCTATCTTTATTACACCACACACTCTAGTTATCTTGTTGACATACATTACTTACTAGATTACATAGATTATCACATCAACACTCACTAGTATCTTTCACTTCTATATTTCTTAGCATATGCCTAGTCTTGTACTAAATGTGTCTTGCATAATTTTACTCTTGGTTTGATTAGTTAGATGTGATTTTACTTTTCTAGGTTTTTACATGCTTTCCTTTCTGGCTTTACATAGCTAGATGTGATTACATTTCTAGTTCAAGTTTTGTTTCTTATGGGTGCCTTAAGAAATTTGCCAATGTCTTTTGCTTCTATTCATGTGTGTGTGTACCTTTGGACATTTGCCAAAGTACCTTACTTGTATTATTATATGTTCCTATGTCCCTTGTGCCAATCTTTTCTTGTTTCAAATTGTATGTGTATGTGGCATTTGAACATCCCTTGTATGTTTGCTTTCTACTTTGAGTAAAATGTACCCATGTCCCTTATTTGCATGGACCCTTGGCTAACCTTATATGTTTATTATATCATGATTATTTATTTTTATGATTTTTTCCTACTTCCTTATCTTTGTTTTCAATGTCATGATCCATATCATGCATTTACCTTGATTTCTCAGATGCCATGATGGACATCATGCTCCATCCCTCCAACTAACAACTAACATCTAACATTTATAATTATAGTTTAGTACATTGCACATGATTTTACATTGTTATATCTATATAGGCATATCCCTATTGATCTAACAATATTTCAATACAAATATTTTTATATCTAGAGATATCTTGTCAAATATCATTGCTATACCATGTATCTGTGAAACATAACACACATGCAAGAATATTTTTTTCTAAGGGAAATCATTGCAAGTTAAATCATTCCTACCCTTAGAAGAGGGGGGAAAAATAAAAGTTTTATCATATTGATCAAATCTTGTAATAGTCAAAATAACAACATTTACATCACCTAGTTCAAAATCTAGAGATCAAACCTGTCATAATAGAATAGAAAAATAGTGAAAATTTCATATCAATAACTAGTTTTAACATAGAACAACAACACTAAAAATGGAAAATAGTTTCAAACATAAGGGTGTCCTCATTTTATCACTCTTTTCTAGGCATAAAAACACCTACATTTTCCAATAATAGGCAAAAATTTCAGCTTGAATACAATTTTTGCACACCCAGATCAGTGAAAATCAATAGTTTTAGTATAGTTTTCTTAGGGAATATAGATATACAGGGTATCATGTATGGAATGATGGATTTTAATTCTAGTTTTAGATTAATAAATTTACATAACTTCCAAATCATATTCCATGTTCTAGGCACCAGTGATTGGGGGTAATATGCATGGCACATTGGTCTTCTTTCATTTTTGAGTTCAGTTTATTACCCAAGCATTCTCATTAGTTGTGTGCCTTACTCCATTTGTATATAGTTGGCATTTTTTTCAAGTTGAAATTTCATATAATTTTAATTCCTAAGTACCTTATTTCTTGAGTTGGCTTTCACATAAGCCTAGTATATTAGTTTTGGAGTGGCTTTCATATAGGCTTAATCTCCATCTTTCAAAATGGCCAAGAGTGGCCTAGTGTCTAGAACACATTTGGCTATCCATGCCACATTATCATATTTTCACAACATCCATGGGATCCATGATCCATCTCATATGATATTTATTATATACTGGTACCACTTCATAGATTCACTTCATAGGGCAATGATGGAGCCAAAGGGCCAACTTTTGCATTTTTGAGCTACCTATTCAGAGCGATTAGACACATAGTCTAGACATTGATTATCACATGAATGATCATTTAACTTCACTTAATTTGAATGATGGAGTCAAAGGGCCAACCATTGTATTCTTGAGCCACTTATTTATAGGGATTGGACACACAGTCTAGACATTGATTAACACACACATGATCATCTAGCTTCACTCAATAGATGATGTTAGAGCCAAAGAGATAACCTTTATATTCTTGAGATACTTTCTAGAGAATTGATCACTGATCTCCATTCATCATATATATTTTGGTATGACATCATCCAACACAATTCAGTATTACTTAGCTTTACTTAGGATCACAATAGGTTTTGTATTGGTTTGTGTACTTGGTAAGGTGTATTTGTTCCTTTCTCTTCCTTTTTATTTTACTCATTTTTTGTATTTTATTGTTTTATATCACATAAATAAGAACCTACCTACTCTTTGTTTCATTTCATAGATCACACTTGCACAATGTGCTCTCTATACACTATCTAGCATTACTCATCATCACACAAGCTTCATGGGTTTCACTTTTATAGGTAAGTTTAGGTATGTTTTCTATTTTTTTAATTAATCCTAGTATTTCTCTTTGTTACAATAAAGGAGGGGTAACTTTTAGTCATATAAACTATGAAATTTGGTTATTTGAGCATGGCTAAAGACATCTAATCCATAGGTCCTCCTACTTACTTGCATAACCCTTTTAGGTTTTTCTTTCACTGTTACCTAGTCATTCATAGCCTTGTAGACTTAACCCTTATAGACCTAGGCATATCTTTAAGGCCAAAACCTATCCCCCTAGGTATCATTCCCTTAAAAAATAACACCCAACTTGGATAGGAGCATTGAAACCTAGGGTTTCCTATTTTTGGTGTTATTGCCCAAGTGTAAAGTTGGCTCAAATGATCATATTCTCCCAGATCCTTATCCCAATTCATGTTAGCCTAATGCAAATTCATTTAACCCAAGATTATTAAATCCTCTATAAAAGGCCATTAAAATTCAATTTATAAGGGATAACACTCATTTATAAGAGAGAAGCAAGAGTCCAAGTAAGTACATTCAAGAACTTTTCCCTAATCTCTACTTATAACCATCCAACAATATTTAAAGCATATTAAAACCTTTACACCAATCCCTAGTCATTTTGAGTACACCCAATTTTACATCTAGTTAAATTTGCATACGTAATTACACCAAGTAATTCAATGGGAGAACTACATTAGCTTGATCCCTCCTCAAAGTATTGCAATGTAGGCAACATACCCACACATGGGGTGTGAAGTGCATCGAACGTATCCTTTAGACACTAACCCCTTCTCTCTATTTCCTAAGTTGTCATCCAATTTCAAGCATAAAGACATCTAAGGGATTTTTAATATTAAAATAGACATAGAATAAGATTCATAGACTTCTAAAGTTTGATATTTCACTGACAGGGTAACATAGACCTATTGAGTAGAACCTAGAAAACTCAAATCACCTAGCCAATAGAGTCAGAAAGGGACTATAGCACCAAATAATAGGGTGTCCCACTTTTAATGCTCATGTCTAGTCTATAGATTAACTCCAAGATCCTATTTATGATAGTCTCCTAAGCCTACACAAAAATCTCCAAACCCTGCAACATCCATCTCAATTAGTTTCTAGCTAAGTTTTATTTTCTCTCTATTATTTATATTTTTAGAAAATATAAAAATACAATTTATTTACACAAATTAGTGGCTTTATTATTTCACATTATTTACTTATTTACCATAATCATACCCATTTATTTAATTAAGAATAAAACTCCATTATTTTAAAAAATAATAAAATAAATTAAAATAATATAAATGCAATAGAATCAAATTTTCAATGCATAGTTTAAATGATCCATCTCATGTTCTTAACTCTACTTTGTCATCTCAAACAATGATAAAAGAATGTCTAAATGATAAATCTCTTACTCTTACTTGTAGTATCACAAATGAAAATAATGCATGCACTCCATTCAAAGATAACATAGATGCACATAATATTCCAATTTCACATGACAATTTATTACATATTAGGAAAGAATTTCTTTCTCCTCCTCTCCCCCAAGAGGGTGATAGCTACTTTCCCTCTAACCAGGTCCATGATATCATCCCTCCAAAAGGTGAGGTATTTTATATTATTGTTCTTAATGCATACATTTATCCTATAGCTTCTACAAATTCTATTCAACATATGTGCTTACATGTTCAATCAAAAACAACTAGGGTTTGCACTTATGAGACTCTAAGGGATCAAATAACCAATATGATCAAGTTAATTTCATATTTACAAATGAAAAATCAGATATTACAGGATAATATAACAACATTAGAAAATTATATTATAATACAAAATCCTAAAAGGCATCCTAATGTCAATCATATATATGCACCTTCACCTAGTCAATTGGTTATAATCAATGTTACATATCAAAACAACAAATCACAATAAATTAACTCTAAAATTAGTGATTCAAAAAAAATCAAAGATAAAATAAGAGTTCAAGTGTGGTACTAATAAAAATGATTAAATATAAGTTGATCAAATTACCTTATCTATATCTAGTAAGAAGATCCAGATATTATTGTGCATATCATAGAATGGATGGGCATCACACACATTCATGTTTGTCATTAAAAAAATATATATATAAAAAACAATTTTTAGTGAGAACCATATATAAATTAAGTCAATCAAGTAATGTATAGTGACACAAGAACACATTCACAAAGGGTCAAATTCAAAAATAGTACAAAAGTGGTTACCAAAGCATAAATCATAACAACTAAAGGATCAATAAAAAAAATCAAACTAAGAAACAATACCACAAGCATAGGTAAAGCATGGAAAATATGCAAATCTACCTCTCCAAAATGAGGCTTAACTTCCAAAGTAGTATGGGTTTGGTAAAAATATATATATATACAACATTTTGATTATTGAAGTCAAGGGTTGGGAAAGCATGCTCAAGGCATCACTACTATTCTAGTAGTTGATAATGTTTGTCACCAAGGTTTGGGATTTATTGAACATCCTAAGTCAAATCATTCACAGATATAATTTATCTAAGGAAAAGATATATATACCATAAAAGTCAACACTAGCATTATATTGGTTCAATATCAAGATGATAATGATGAGTGGAACAACATAGGTTATTATCATTTCCAAGATATAAAAAATGAATAAAAATATTCAAACTCATATTTGCATCCATTCCCTCATTCTTCATAGTCATGAATGATTACTTTGTTTGATACAAGACACCATGATAGGGAGCCTCCCATGAGACTCATCGGTTAGTATCATTTCTTCTCAGTCTTACCTATACATAGTTACTTAGTTTTTCTTGTACATAGTCTCCTCATGAATGATTTTACATAGCTTATATCAAAAATATAAAAGCATTCAAATATTTAAAAAAAAAAATTCAAATATTTCAAAATGAAAAAACATTTAAATAACTCAAACTATTAAAAACATTTCAAATATATGCATTATACATACTTCACATTTATACTACCATGATAGACTTACATTTTGTTATTTTATGTTATTTTTTATCAGTTTATCTATGTTACCATGATTCACTTGATCTTGTTTGTGTGTGTGCAGTGACACCCAGATCCTTAGTTGCTTCACTCTACCCATTCAAGGGGAATCCTACTTCTACATTAGAGATATACATCGATATATTTATCTGTTGGGGTAATCTTCTACATTATTACACCATCCAGGTTACATCATCCATACACTACACACTCTAGTTATCATGTTGATGTATATTACTTACTATCTTGTATAAACTATGCTATCAACATTAACTAATATATAGGACTTGTGTATTTTTTAGCATATACCTAGTCTTGTACTCCATGTCTTGCATACTTTCACCTCTTAATTTGATTAGTTAGATGTGATTGTATTTCTAGTATATTACATGCCTTCCTTTCTTGCTTTGTGTACCTAGATGTGATTGCATTTCTCAATTCCTATTTTGTCTCCTATATGTTCCTTAAGAAATTTTCCAATTTATTTTTCTTGTACTCTTCTATGTGCTTCTGGCTTTCATTCCAACCTTGCTTATTTTAAATTGAATGTGTATTTGGCATTTGAACATGATTTATATGCTTTCTTTCTAGTTTGAGGGACATGTTCCCATGTCCCTTATTTGCTTGGCCCCTTAGCCACTCTTGTATGCCTTTTATTTCTTGCCTTATGTGCTTGTTGCTTATTTAATTCTCACTATTTGTAATGCTATTATCCACATCATGCATTTTCTTTCTTTCTTGGATACCATGTTGGACATCATGCTCCATCTCTCCTTTATAGCTAACAACTAATAATTAACAACTAACTAGACTTCTAGTTTCAATTCAGTATATTGCACATGTTATTAGATTGTCATATCTATCTAGGCATACCCATATTGATCTAACAATCTCCAATAAAAACCATGCTATATCTTGAGATATCATTTTGATTATCATTATTATATCATTTATTTCTTAGCATAACACATTTTCAGGGCTCTTTATTTTGAGGGTAGTCATTACGAGGTCTTCATTCGTACTCTCAAAAGAGAAGCAAATAAGTAGGGGTTTTTTCACATAGATCAGATCTCCTACTAGTCAAAAAATTAGCTTTTAGATCACCTAGAATAGAATCTAAACTTCAAACTAGGCAAAATAGACTAGACAAATAATGATAATTATATACTAGTCTTTAGAATCAACCCAAGATAAGAGTACCAAGATTACAACATTAGATAGTAGGGTGTTCAATTTTGGTACTCCTATCTAAATAGAAAAAAAATAGATTTTCCAAAAATAGACAAAAAAATAAGTATGTTTACAATTTTTTTAGCAATAGCTTATTTAGAGTCAAGAGTTTTAGTATAGTTTTTCTTAGAGAATCTAGATATATGGGGCATCATGCATGGTAAGATGGTTTTCACTTCTAATTTTAGATTAGGTAGTTATTATAACTTCTAGATCAAAATCCATGTTTTAGACTCCAGTGATTGGGGACAATGTGAGAAACATATTTGACATCTTTTATTTCCATGTTCAATACATTACCTAGGTATTCTCAGTAGTTGCATTCATTATTCTATTTTTAGGTGTTTGCATCATTTTTGAGTGGCTTCCACATAAGCCTATTACCTATTTTTAGAGTGGATTTCATATGAGCCTAATCTCCACCTTTTTTGAGCAACTAAGAGTGGCCTAGTTTATAGCACATATTTGACTATCCATGCCACATTTTCAAATTATAGAATATTTATGGGCTTCAAGATCCATCTCATATGACAGACATTTCATACTAGTATCAGCTCATAGCTTCACTTCATGGACCAATGATAGAGCCAAAGGACTAGCTAGTATTTTTATTCTTGAGCCACCTACTTAGAGGGATTAAACACATGATCCAAGCATTGATTATCACATGCATGATCATATATATTAAATTAGTGGGTGATGATGGAGCTAAAGGGATAGCCTTTGCATTCTTGAACCACTCTCAAAGAATTGAGAACTTATTTCTATTCATGATATTACTCTGGGTAGAACACAAATCCAACATCATTCAACACATACTCAGAATCATAATAGATTTACACTTCAAAATGTGCTTTTTATATGCACACCCCACATCACATAGCTTAATGAGCTTCACCCTTGCAAGTAAGTTTGATTACACTTTATATTTTTCCTTTATCCTAGTATTTCACTTTGTTGTATCACTAGAATAAAGTGGGGGAAAATGTAATCATATAAAATGTGAAAATTGGTAACTTGAGTGTGGCTTATGACACCCAACACATAGGTCTCTCTTTCATGCTCTCATGACCCTTCTAGACACTATTTCACTTATTTATAGCCATCTATAGACTTTTGAGACCTAATTCTAGCCCAACTAGGCTACATTTTCTATGAAAATTCCATCCCCTAGATCTCACACCTATAGGACAATAGTGCCCATTTTGGAATATAGCACTAGACCTTAGGGTGTCCATTTTTGACACTCCTATCTGATTGCATTTTTAGCTCCAATGATCACTTCCTTCCAGTTTGTATCCTTATTTTTATCATCCTAACATGAATACATTTTATCCATGACCAATATATCTCTATAACATCGTATTCAAATTTCAATTTGAAGGAGTTAGAGAATATCACAAAATAAGCAAGACTACTCAAGCATATTTCCCTATTCTCTACATATAGCCATCCAATACATCTACAAGCTTATTTAAACCCTTACACTAGTCTTTATCCACCTCAAATACACCTATTTTTAGTATTTTACATCTTCATATACATTATTTCACAAATCACATCAAGTGGGAGAACTACATATGGCTTGATTCATCTTCAAAGTATTGGTACATATGTAGTGTGCCCATATGAAGGGTGTGGATACATGTTTAGTGCATATTACACACACTAACCCCCCTCTTTCTCAAAATTTTATCAAATCATAATGGATTCTAGGGTTTGAATACTAAACCAACTCTACTGGGATCTCTACAAACATCCAACATCCAAAATTTGATAGGTAGATTCACATAGAGATAACAAAAAAACCCCAAAAAACTCAAGCCTCTAAGACAATAGTGGCATAATAAAAATATATCACCAAACCCTAGGGTATCCTATTTTAGTACTCCTATTCTTTCACAAAATGAAGGCTAGATCCTGATTCATGACACTATCATAGTCTTGCACAGTAGATTATAAACACTGTCTCAACCATCTTAGTCCAGTTTAAGCTAAGTTACATTTCTCCTCACTTATTACTATTCTTAAAAAGGTTTAAATTATAATTCAATATACAATTAGTAGCTTAATTATCTCACTATTATTTACTAATTTAATTAGCTTAAACCCTTAACTAAATTTGTAATTAATACTCTAATATTCCAAAAATTATTAAACTAGTACTCATATTCCTAATTCACAACTCATCCCTTAGGTTTTCATGACCTAATGATTTCCAAAATGTTCACATGGTTCAATGAATCACAAATCCATACTAATAGATCTTAGAGTGCAATGATATATGTTAAATAATTCAATATGTATTAATATCCATCATAAGAAAAATCATAGAAACATTCCATAATTGCATTAAGTTTCCATTAGCAAAACATAACTAGTATCAAATTTCATTCCTTAAACCATCTCTATTATCTTCATAATTAGGAAGAAATAATGTTAAAATTAACATAACAAATAAATTATAAGGATCACACCATCCTTACAACCTTATAGAAGGAATAAGTGAGACAATGCCAAATTTCTTGGCTCGACTAGTTACACAACAAGTTATAAGCTTATCTCAACCCCTTAGACTAACAAGACATTTTGCACATCTTATTCCATAATCTCTCTAGGTGAAAGTTACATAAATGACCCATTAAAATAACATGTTTTAATAAAGATGATAATAATAATAATCTAATCAAGGGTGAATCATAACATAATGATTATAATCAACTTATAAATATTAATTCATAACAAATATAAATTCAAGTTTTGCCACTATATGTGGTCAAAGTTCAAAATTTTAGATAAAGTAGCATTACAAAGTGTGAATCTAAAAATCCACAAGTGGAAAGTAGTGAACTAACATCTCAAATAAAAAATATTAAATACCCTCACATGGTATGAATAAAACACTATAACCCAAGTTGTCAAAATCATTACACACTTACCAAACCTATAAGTGTAGTATCACAACCTATTTTCACAACCAGAAGGAAAAATATTAACCACACAGATACATCAATCCATTCCATTCCTACAACTTTTCTATAAAAAAGAAGAATAAGACACTATCCCATGAAATCTAAGGAATATTATCACAACAACATTTCATAAATAAGTTTTCAATTAAGGGAACACTTAATCAACATCATGAAAATATGAATCCACTTAGTGGACTTATAATGATGTCAAAGGAGGGTAGGATATTATCAATTCACCTCTATGATATCAATGAAATATTAAACCACTTCCCAATCTAGATAAACATATGGGGTGCCAATCAATGAGTAAACTCCTAACACACAGGAATCCTCAATAAATATGACTACACTCCTTTATAAGGAGAATTCTTACTTCACTAAGTGGTGTTCATCCATAAATGGTCTTTTAGGATTCCCTTGCCTGGTATTAATGTACATAAGACACAAAAATTGATCTAAAATGAACATATTATTAAGTGAGAAGGATCTCCTATTTTTTAAACACTCACAATACAAAACACAAGTGGTGGAGGTGACTTGATTACCAAGTAAGGATGTAATCATTCTCAAGATGTCTAATCTAAATGATAACAAATATTATAGAAATCTCTTGTTCATGACTCATGAACTATGATATAAACTCACCTACCAAATCATCATATACAACCATCACCCTTGAGACACTTGATAAACCAACCCTTTAACAACTATAATAGGGTACAAGTGATCCTAAGTGTACACAATTAATGTACCACAAACATTTCATGTTTTAGGGAGAAAATTAGGGAATCAACTATAAATACTCATCACTTCATAAAATAGGTCATATATGATTATGCCTTATCCTTTCTAGAATTATCTTCTATTGTAATGATGTTACATACATTAGATGATTTATTTAAATAGGTTCTTAGATAAATTAGACTTAAGATATTTAATAGAGGCTATTTAATTTTTAGTGTAACTCATATATATAAAAAGTCAATGTGATGCAGGAGCATCTAGTACACAAACATCATTCTCAGTTGTTTAAGATTTATAAGTTAGTTAGGGATCATAGATGAACCATTTTTGGATATATGTATGTGTGATATATCATTTATAATCCATTTATGGTCTTTATATTCATCATGAGTCATCAAGGGTGTCTTTAATATGTATTTGGAATTTTCCCTCCAAAAGTGAATGTTTGACAATTTAAATCATAGACCAAAGTATAGAAGGACCATGGGCACAGTATGAAGTGATTAGGAGATATAATTTTTTTTAAATGGTCATATGGGTCATGAGATTCTAATGGGATGTCAAAGAGATAATTTAGGCGTGAGGTAGTCTAAGAATGTGATATGTAGTAACTACTTGTAAAAGTCATGTCATGAAAAAAAGGTGGTGGAAGAGTGTTGATGGTAACTATCAAATCCAATGTGAGGTTGAGAGAAAAATATAAGTGGTAGCATGATATTTTTAAGGTATGATAATTATTGAATAAGGAGAGAGATAAAATAAAGATAATAAGTCTATATACTCTCCAAGAAGGTGGTAGAGTGCAATAATGGATAGTATATGTACTAGTTGATGGTTTATATGAATAAAGACGGGTTCTTTATTATGTTAACTCTCCCATGATAAGTATATGGATTGTTCTCGCTTATAAATTACCTTTTAAAATCCCTTGAGGCTATGAGTATATATCATTCTTGTGTGTATTTTAGGTCTAAGATAATAAATGCAACATTACAATCAACAAAGGATGATTTAATTAGATTCCCAAGAGTGTGAATGAAAGAACTTACATGGTACATCAATCCTAAGGATATTTGAATCATGTATACCTTATTATTACTAAACATGGTATTTTCAAGTGAAATAAACTCAAAAATACATCTTTATCCTTAAACCCTATTACACACCTTGAGACAGTCAAAAATGAAGGTGAGTTGATACTTTTTAAAGTATAGATTATAGTTATGCTTGAGATGATGATATTTAGGTAAATGTGTTCTTTATGGTATGGTATATTATATGTTTTTAATACATTATAGATGACAATATCTAATTCATATTCCATATAAATAAAATCTTGTGCCTATAGTTAGAAACCCCTATTTCACTTAGTCATATGCCAAGGAAGGACTGTATATGCTCAATAAATTGAATGTGTATAGATATAGTTATGTTTTAGTATGATATTAATGAGGATAAGTCTATTTATTATCCCATTTGGATATTAGAAACCTTTTGATGTGTAATAGACTACTAAAACCCTCGTATAATCCTCCATGAAGACTCAAAATTATGAATTTTGATTATTGTAATCCATAAAAAGATTGATCAAGGATTATTATATATGTTTGAATGTGGAAAATTATATCACAAACCTTGAGAAGGTCTTTATTAATTTTGAAATTATCTCAAACCAAAATTATTGCAATTTAACCCCTCTCATCCTATACAGTCCACTAGCTAGGGTTTCATTCTTAAGACCCTTATAACTTTAGTTCTAACCATGAGAATTCATTAAAAAATTGTAATTAGGAGTTCTTGGGTGTATATATAAGGATTATAGAGGTTTTTACTACTTACCATATGGTCTGGTATGGATTTGAAGTCTGATGAAGTAAAGAAGGGATAGAAGGCCTAATTAAAAAGTAGGTTGCAAGGGAAAGAGTATCTTCACAAGGATTTGGGTCATGATACTTTGGAAGAACTAGTAATAAGATATATTGTACTCAAATATTGTATTATAACTTTTATATGAATTATATAATGTTCAAACTAAGGTAATTGGTGAAAAAAAAGGCTATAAACAAATAGGCTCACTATTGAGCTTGAAGTGTGTAATTAGATGTTAGGAAGTGAGTGAGATAATTAAATGTCATACATGGTTGAAATATTCTAGTCATGAGATCAACAAGAAGATTTGGTGTTTTGAGCCTTAAATTGTGAGCTTGTGAGGAGCTAGTGAGTGAGTGAATGAGAAAAGATGAGAAAATGAAAGAATTGGCATGAGTGTATGAGAAATGAGGTTTATAAAGGGTATAATAAAATTAATAAATTACTCCATGGTTATTATTAAATAGGGTTATATCAAGAGATATTATAGAGACTAATGTAAGAAGAAAGAGTAGTGTTGAAGATTGAAGTTTAAAGACAAAGCAAAGAATTTGCAAGTTGTGATCAATGACCAAGTTCAGATCTAGGGATTGTGAAATTTGGATTTTATCACAGTCATTTGAATCATTTGGTATAAAATAAAGGTAATATCTTGGTGTAATTTTATTTTGAGTTAGTTATTAAAGATTATTAATTTGAGATTGGCAATAATGTTGTGAAGATTGTATAAAGTGAAATTACAGAGGTATTATGGGAAAAGAGTGTTGTGAAGGTATGACCTATTGAGGTCAATATAGGTAAATTTAATATTGATAATTAGATTAAATAAAGGCCATAATTCCAAAGTGAAAGACTTGAAACTAGTCAAGAGAGATCTAGAGAAAATAGAGTGGAAAGAGAATTTAATCTCAAGAGAGAGAAGAGGAAGACTCCAAGTGAGAGTCAAGGGAGATAAGATAAGTCATATATAAAGGACTAGATAAATATAATCATATAAAAAAGAGGTATAAGAGGTAAATGGGTAAGCTTGATAAGTGATAGATCTAAGTAAGGTCTCAAAAGTGAATGAAAAGAGAGAAAATGGATGTAGAAAAGGAAGTGAAATATATGAGAAGAGATTTGTGGAAAAGTTTTAAGAAGATAGAGATCATGGCGAATCTCATGAAGGATCAATAAATCCATTAGATTGGTTGTAATGTGAGGAAAAAGGTGAAGTGGCCAATAGAGCTACTTATGAGAGAGAAAAGGCATGAGATGAATGCCTTGAGGAAAAAGAAGAATAAAAAGACTACAACCCATAGAGGCATGAGAAATGAATAGTTGATAAGAGAGAAACATGATATATAAGTTGAGAAAAGAGTTATAATTTATGATAACATGGAGAGAGATGTGCTAAGAGAAGAACTTGAGAGAGAAGATAAGAAAAAGAGGAGAATGTCTATGAAAGAGACATTCATGGAGACAATGTGGTCTCTTAATTATTACTATAACATTGAATTTGAGTTTGTGTGTGTGTGTATGAAGGTGTAAATAAAATTTGGATGAAGTTCAAGAATTATACCTTAATTTTTGTGAGAAATGAGTCGGCTACATCATCCATCAATATGGAAGAAGATGTCCAGGAAGAGAACAAGTAATAGGAGTTAACATGGTGAACATTGAATATTCTCAGCATGCTAAGGATGAGATATAAGAAGAGTTCCATGGTGATTTTACAATAATTATATTTGAATAAAGAGATGAATCCCACAAGGAAGACATTAATTCAAACCATTAAGATGTGAAAGAGAAGATAACCATGCATCAGTCCTTCAATGAGGTAAATGAATGTTTTAGACTCGAATTTGATTATGCATATAATAAGGAAGAAGTTAATATACAAGTTGTGAAAATTAATATCAAAGTGCATCCCTAATAGAGTACATGAACATGGGTATGTAGTTCTTAAGTGGCTCAAGGCATCAGTTGATGAGATGGAAAAGGAAAACCTCAAGAAAGAGGTCATTCAAACCAAGAATATAGGTGGAAAATAATAGAAAATAAGGAGAAAATAAATAAAGGGTAGGTTACGTAAAGTTAAGATGATAGGATATTAAGTAAATAATAATGAAGAAGATGATTCAATAAATCCATCTCAATCCAAGAATATGCAAGTTAGAAAATGCATTATGAAGAGCATGGAAAGGGTACAAAAAGATAGTTTTGTAAGTACACTTCAAGAGAGAATAAATAAAGTGAAAAGGTTAAAAATTAAGAATCAAAAAGACATGGTGGAAGCAAAAAGAGATAAAGGGATGAAGATATAGCTGAGTAGCCAAATGAGGAACCAAGATGAAAAGTGTGAAGAGATAACAAGCACATGGAAAGGGAATCAATTCATTTATGACAAGTATTATGATGATCTCTTTCAATCAATGAATGAGATCATGGAGAAATAATACAAAGCATATAAAATAATGTCAATAATCACAAGTGGTAATCAAGGTAAGAGTTCAAAAATAAATAGAGATGAGGTATTAATAGATAATGAAGAAATAATAACTACACATGTTGATATAAAACATTATTTTGAAGAGGATGCAGAGAAATAGGGTCCTAAATTTGATAAATCTTATGGAGAGATAGATGATCTCATGTTCAAAGAGGAATTGGAGATTCTATAAAATAGTTTAAGTCCATTGAAAGGGTTGCTTGTAGGTGAAGAACTGTAGGAGAATCTCATGAGTGAGATCAAAGAATAATCAAGTAAGACTGAGAAAGATTTGAATGACATAGGTGCTAACATCCAACAAGATAAAAACAAAACTCTTAAACAAGGAATATCAAGAATGGGTGATATGAATAATACATGAATGGAGAAGAATAGTGAAGCACAAGAATTTATGGAAGAAAAGATAAAAGCAAGCAAACTATAAATTAAGCAATTGAAGAATGATTAGGTTAAAAATGTAATATATTTAGTGGGTGAAGTTACAACTAAGTTATTTTTTGATATGCATGATGATGATAGGACAATAAGATGCCAAACAATATTGAGGAATGTGAATTGGTTAAGAAGTTAATCATGTAAGATTAATAAGGTTATGTGAAGACACATCAAGAGATGGGGAAACATAATTAAGAGGAAACACAACAAATATTTATTTAACAAGTGATAAAGGTTGAGATGCCTATGAGGCTATTAAATCACAAAGAATAAAAAGGAACCAACATTGCCAAGGATCAAAGACAACTAAGGAAATGTGAACCAAGTGAGATCAATGAAGAAGGAAGCCATGGATCAATAGAAATAATGAAGAGTAAGAACAATCTATTAAAAGTAGATAATGATGAAATAAAAATTGAGTTGGAAAAGGTATAAAATGCATAAAACATAGAGTTGCAGTAGGTTTTACATCTAATAGAGGGAGAGGATGAGTTGTCAAGGAATATAAACAAATCAAGAAAGTAGAAATACAAAAGTGTAATGAGGAGAAAGTATCATGAAATGAGGATAAGTAGTAAGGTGATCATTAAATATCCTAAAAGAAAGAATTGGAAGGAAATAAATAATATGTTACCACTCAATTTTATTCCTCTTGGGGAGTATGATGTAGAAGCATCTAGTACACAAACATCGTTCTTAGTTGATAAAGAATTATAAGCTAGTTAGGGGTCATATATGATCCATTTTTGGATATAGGTGTGTGTGAGGGATCCTTTCGGATCCATTTTTTATCTTTAGATTCATCATGAGTCACTAGGAGTGTGTTCTATACATATTTGGAATTTTCTCTCCAAATGTGAAATTTTGAAAATTCAAGTACTAGAACTAAGCATGAAAGGACCATGGGCATATTATGAAGTGATTAGGAGAGATAATGTCTATAAAAGGGTCCTAAAAGTCATAAGATTCTAATTAGATGTCAAATAGATAAGTTAGTTATGAGGTAGTCTAATAATGTGATATGTAGTAACTACATGTAAAAGTCATGTCATGAGAAAAAGGTGGTGGGAGAGTCATGATGGTAACTACCAAATCCAACATGAGTTTGAGATAAAAATATAAATTTCATCATGAGATTATTAATCAAGGAGAGAGATTTGATAATGAGAGAAATAAAACAAACACAAGAAGTTTGTATAATCTCCAAGAAGGTGGCAGAGTCTAAGAATGGGCAATACATGTACCAATTGATGGTTTATATGAATAAAGAAGAGTTTTTTATTTTTTTTATTCTCCCATGATAGGTATATGGATTGTTCTTTATTATATATTACCTTTGAAAATTCCTTGAAGATATGAGTATATGTTAGTATTTTGTGTATTTTAGGTCTAAGATAATAAATGCAGGTTTACATTCAATAAAGGATGATTTGGTTAGATTCCCAAGAGTGTGAATGAAAGAAATTACATGGCACATCAATCCTAAATATATTTTAATCATTTAGATATTATTATTACTAAACATGGTCATTTAGAGTGAAAGAAACTAAGAAGAGGACATCCTTGTCCTTAAAACCTTGTTACACACCTTGAGATAGGAAAGAATGAAGGTGAGTTGATGTTTCTTGAAGTATAGATATAGTTATAATTGAGATGGTGATCTGTAGTTAAACATGTTCTTTATGGTATTACATATTATGTGGTTTTAGAACAAGATAAATTCCAATCTCTAATGCATAGTCCACATATAAATAGAATCCTACGTATAAATTTAGAAACACCTATTTCACTCAGTCATATGCCAAGGAAGAACTATATGTGCTTGATAAAGTGAAAGGGTATGGATATATTTAAGTTTTAGTATGAGAGGAATGAGGAAATGTCTTTATATTAGCCAATTTGGATATTGGAAACCTTTTGAAGTGTAGCAGACTACTAAAACTTAACTTCTATGAGGACTTAGAATTCTAAGTTTTGATTCTTGTAAGCCATAAAATGATTGATCATTGATAATTATCTATTTATGAAGGTGGAAACTAATATAATAGACCTTGTTAAGGTCTTTATTAAGTTTTAAATTCTATCAAACCAAAGTTATTGTAATTTAACCCCTCAGCCTATAGAGTCCACTAGCTAGGGTTTCACTCTTAAAAGCCATATAAATTTGGTTATAAATATGGGAGTTATTTTTAAAAAATTAATCAGGCATGCTTGGGTGTATAGATAAGGATTAAAGAGGTTTTGACTAGGCACAATATGGTCTATTATGGATTTGAAGTCTAAACAAGTAAATAAGGGCTAGAAGACCTAATTGGCAAGAGGGTTGAAAAGAAAAGAGTATCTTCAAAAGGATTTAGGTTATGAAGCTTAATATTAATAATTAATAATATATAGGGTGAAAAAATTTTGGCTTATAACTTTTATAATGGAAACTAATATAATAGACCTTGGTAAGGTCTTTATTAAGTTTTAAATTCTATCAAACCAAAATTATTGTAATTTAACCCCTCTTAGCCTATAGAGTCCACTAGCTAGGGTTTCACTCTTAAAAGCCATATAAATTTGGTTATAAATATGGGAATTATTTTTAAAAAATTAATCAGGCATGATTGGGTGTATAGATAAGGATTAAAGAGGTTTTGACTAGGCACAATATGGTCTGGTATGGATTTGAAGTCTAAAGAAGTAAATAAGGGCTAGAAGACCTAATTGGCAAGAGGGTTGAAAAGAAAAGAGTATCTTCAAAAGGATTTAGGTTATGAAGCTTCATATTAATAATTAATAATATATAGGGTGCAAAAATTTGGGCTTATAACTTTTATAATACTTAAAAAAATTCTAAACTAAGGAGATTAGTGAAAAAAATGATACAAGTAAATAAACTCACTATTGAGCATGAAGTGTGTAAGTGTATGTCAAGAAGTGAGTGAGAAGTTAAAATGGGTTGAGACAAGTGTGTTAATATTATTAAAGGTAATCCATGGTGTAAATATTTCAATCATGAGATCAACAACAATATTTGGTGTTTTGAGCCTAAAATTGTGAACTTATGAGGAACTAGTGAGCGAGTGAATGAGAGGATATGAACAAATGAAGGAATTGAGATGATTGGATGAGAAATGAGGTTTATTAAGGGTATAATGGTAGTAATAAATTAATCCATGGTGATTACTAAATAGGTTTATAGTAAGAGATGTTATCAAACCTAATGTAAGAAGAAAGAGTATTGTTGAAGCTTGAAGTTTAAAGATAAAGCAAAGCATTTGTAAGTTGTGATCAATGAACATGTTCAAAGAAAAGTATGGAAAAAATTTGATTTTATCATAACCTTATGTATAAAAATTACTAACTATAAAATAAGGAGTAAAGACCTTTCTCAAAAATTCAAAATACAAAATACACTCCTAAGAGATTAAGTTATTTGATCAAATGTAGAATTCATCCACAAACATAAACATAATTGCAAGAATCATGTATGTTTATTACATATAATAGCAATCAAGACATACATGAGGTCATACTAAATCTCACAAATATAATCATGGTGTATCATGATTCTACATTGAGGTACTACAAAGTCCAAAATACACTTCACCTAACCAATAAAATATTACACGTCACTAGGTTCTCCATACATGGGTATAACATGTCCTATCCAATGATGTAGAAATCAACACGAAGGGAGAAATTTAAGTTTTAATGGAATGTATTGTCTAAGTTAAACAACATAAATATATTTTATTATAAATTTAATTAATAAGTCTTCTAGTGAAAATTGGTACATCTACTACCATGTTGTTAAACCTTTAAATTCTATTAAATTCTTCATGAAAGAGTAAACTAGTGACGTATTTAGTGAAATGAAATATAGTTTTATTTATGTATATATCAAATAAAATACTAATTTAGTGTCCTCAAAGTAGTTCCAAATATATAAATACTTCTCCATATAAGTCAACCATGCTTCAACTCCATCACCCATAACATTTCCATTGAACTTAGGTGGATTCACCTTTTTCAAATCTCTAGCCAAATCCATAGTTACTTGAGCTCTCACATCCTAAAGGATTTTTCTTCTCAGTGGGATGATCTTCAGGTTCATAATGGTGTTATTCATCTTCATATCCATGAAATTCCTATTCCATGGCTTAAATTTGGTCTCTTGTTTCATTTATGGCTACAAGAATCTGATCAAACTTTGTTTACTCAACAATAAATTTATTAGGATCAAATGGAGGGTTGTCATTTAAATTTTAAGGACCCTATGTAGGTACTCTATCTTTCACCATTGTACTTTTTTTTTATACATAAAGATATAAAAAATGTTAGTGGACTCATTAGGTCCTAGAGTTCAAGACATAGATATCATACTACCTATAATATGCCCACTAGGATCTACCTAGAATAATGTGATTTTTTAAAAATTCAATCAACATATTATTTCATTATATTTCACCAAGAGAATATAATTAGTGATCAAAATAAACAAACTAAGTATCTTAACTATAAAATAAGCATGTAACATTTATGTGTCATTGATCACTATCATCATATGAAACACATCATAAATGAATATTGAAAGTAATTATAGATGTCTAGCCACATCTAGTAAAAACATATAGCCACTATTGTCAATGTGTAATGAGTATATAATTACATATCATCAAGGATAATGTTTTAATAATAATAAATACAAATACAATATTTAATAGACAAGGCTCCATGGAGCATGAGTTCCCCAAGCTCTAGTATCTATGGTAATCTCAAGTGTCATATCCAAGTAAGTAGTACTATCGGAAGGGATAACATCATCTATGTGCTTTTAAAAACCAACCATGAAACATTGATCACTTGCACAATCTCCCATCATGTAATGGCCATCCCTTCATGGATGAGTAGATAGTGACATTATGGGAATCAAGGGAGACGCACTAATACCTGTGTGATGTATATCTTTTAGGAACATGAAGTGTATCATAAATAAATATATTCTAACACAATATCACACATACATGTAAATCATACATATGAAATGAAAATGTCTAGCTAAACATTACATTATCCAAAAAAAATTAATAGTTATTGATAACTAGGATCAATCCAATTCATACACACCACTTGATCGGATTAACTTAATTTGGAATTGGTTATGATAGTAAGCTAGTAAGTCCATCTCATTACTTACATAGTACAAATAATTCAAGATTTGGTTAATATAAATATAACCAACATATTGGTATAGATTATTCCTACTACTAGTCATAAGACATGATAAAAATAAGAATAATCAAACTACATACATTTATTCTATCAAACATATGAATGAATATACATATTATTATTTATCAAATAAATAATAAGTAACCAAGTACATTTTATACCAACTGGGTATAATATATGTTTAGACTGCATAATATAATTTTTTAAGTAGATTTAAATACAAAGTATATTCTATGACAAGAAATAATATCACAATCCATCATTTTCATGTATACATTACTCAATTTCAACAGCTAGTCATAATAAAGAAAGTCATAATTCTCATGAAAACATAATCTTGTGTTTAAACAACTTGTTATGTTTTTAGTAGACTACATTCATGTAATTATAGATTTTTGACCCTCATTATTCTATGGCTTGTTTTTAGTATTTAATAATAATACAAATATAATCATGCCTCTATATGTTTATAAGTACTTAAGCCTTCATATTGATATTTTTCATATACAAGAGAACCTATACATCCTAATTATATTCATAACATGTACTATATATAAGTACTCAGATAGTACATAAATACTTTATATATATGCCATATATCATTTTACAATTATAATCAGTATATAACCATGAGCTTAAATAGTTTAATGGGTTACTATAATATAGTTTTCAAGTCTAATTAGGTATTCTATTCGATTTACACATATTTTCTTCGTTATGTTCAAGATCATTTCTTCCAAAAAGTGGCATAATCACATTATTCAACCAACACATTTTTAGGTGTAAATTTATCTATGTGAATTGTATTAGAAACCAAAATTGTATAATAATTAAGAACTTAAGAATTATATGCATCTCCTCAACACATACCTCAACTCTGATCATAAATATATTTGTCAATGAAACTAAATCTTAAAATAGTTCAATCACAAGATCAAATATTCTATCTTTGTTTATGTTCTTTAATCATCTCATCCCAACATTATTATTGTAAAGTAATATTCTCTCAGTCATATACACCACACAATATTTTCATCATCATATAGATAACACATAATGGGGTTAATAACACACAATGTTCATTCCCATTTGTCATAGTTATAATTGATATAGATAGTCAAATGATAATCTATAGTATATCCATTTGAATTAATCATAACCTATAGATAATATATATCCAAAATTATATTAATTTATATTGATAAATCATGACCTATGGGTAATTGAATGATAATGATACATAAATATGAAATTCAATAACACTTAACATTAGTTTCATTCATATATAGGTATCACTATTTTTACTTAGATAGTATACATAAGCATGAACAAGTTATAAAATATTTTAACTATACTCTTCTCCTTCAAGGATATGATGGACATCATTTGCCCATTCATCTTTAATATTAAAACAATTATTGAAAGTGGTTAAGTCAACAGCTCCATTAAGAAGATAGGTTTTCAGTGGCACTAAATTGAATGGGAATAACTCGCAACCAATACAACTCTAGATAAGGCATTGGACATATTCAATAACCTTGATCCTCCTTTTCTCATATTTTATCATTACATGAATACACAATATAATATTTGAGGCTCCCTCTTCCACTATTGCCCATAGTTTTCCATCAATTGAAGTAGGATTAATGTTTGTCAAAGATGAACTATCCTTTTCTTCTATCACATTACCATTTGACTGAGGCCAAGCTTAGAGATCACCCATGTAAATCACTGCTATTTTATCTATTAAAAAATAATCTTATTTATGCACTCAATGCTTTAATCACCCTTGGATTAAACAACTCAATTTCCCCCAAATTTAGCAGTGGTGATGTTAATCTCCATTACATTTAATTGAAAAACAAAAAAAATAGAACACTATAAACACAAGTTCCTAAAGCCACCAAATATGATTTTAAATTTGATAGGGAACAAGAAATGATGGAAATAAATGCATGAAAAATGATGAAGAAAGAAAATATGTAATTATTTATGTACATAAAATGGCTTAGATTGATAATAAATTTTTTTTGAATACATTTATAGTTTTATTTACTCTTTATTAAATAATGGATGATCAACTAATATACATTCATCTCTATTTCAAAAACAACAACAACTTAGATGGAGTTCAAGTGCAAGATCAAACAAGCACATGATAACTACGCTTTTCTTATTTCTAGCTTTATTTTTTAATAAGTGTAGTCTTATTTTTAGATTGATGCAACACATGATAGTTTATTTTAGTTTAGTATAGTGTTAAAGATTTTATATATTATTTTTCAATTGGTATCATAGTAGGTTGTATAAATTTAATTTTTAAAGTATCAATTTTAGCTTATTAATTATTTTTGAAATGGCAAATAGCAACAACATTCCATTCTAGCTTCCACTATTTATAGGAGACAATTATGAATATTGGAGTATAAATATGAAGACTCTACTATTATCCTAAGATCTCTAGGAAATAGTATAAATAGGATACACAAAACTTGTAGATCAAAATTCTCTAAATTTTTTGATAGTAAATGAATGAACTTAGTTGAAAAAAAGATAGAAATAAGGACAATCGAGTATTATTTACTATCTAATTTGCATTGGATATTTCAATTTTTCCCTATATAGATGGTATGAAAAAATCAAAGGATGCATGGGAAGCATTATAAATTGAATACCAAGGTTCTAAAAAAGTCAAATTGGTAAGACTTCAAACCTTGAGAAGAGATTTTGAAAATTTAAGGATGAAAGAAACTGAATCTATTCATGATTTTATTACTAGGACTTAAGATGTGAATCAGCTTAGAACACAAGAAAAAAAATTGTAGAGAAGATATTGAGATCTCTTCTTCCTAAATTTTATCTAGTGGTGATAGCCATTAAAGAAAGCATAAATCTCACCACCTTCAAAGTGGTAGAGTTAGTTGGTTCTTTACAATCTCATGAGGAGCATATACAACATTCTACAGAGAGTTTAGTATAAGATTTCCAGCCTATAGTGAATGTTGAAGATAAATCAACAACTCCTTTTTCTCAAACAAATAAGTCTCAAGGTGAGACTTTTAATAATAGAGGAGGTGGTAGAGGAAGAGGAAGAAGCTATAATAGAGGAAGAGGAAGAGGCAGAAGTTTTTTCGATAGGAGAAACATCTAGTGCAAATATTGTGATCATTATGGACATTATGAATATGAGTGTAGAAAGAATAAATCTTACTTGAACAAGTCAAGAACCAACTACATTGAAGAGTTATCTGAAGATCCTAAACACTCCACCTTTTTCACATGAAATTGGGTGAAAAAAATCAAAAAGATTTGTGGTTCTTAGATAGTGGTTGCTCTAATCATATGATAATTAAATCTGATATCTTTGTCAAATTAGATGCATCTATAAAAAGTCAAGTGAAATTTTCTGATGATAAAGAGGTTGATGTGATGGGAAAAGGTACTCTTGCTATAAAAACTAAGGAGAAACTACTTATATTCATGATATGTTGTATGTGCCCATATTACAACATAATCTTCTATGTATTGGGTAGCTTGTAGCAAAAAATTATAAAATTGTGTTTGAAGATAGATACTAAAAACTATTTGATAAATCAACTAATTATCATCTTGTATCAAAGGTTCCTATGATAGAGAATAGTTATTTCCTCTCACATTGCATTTTAATACTATGCATGTTTTTAAAGAAACCATAGATGATTTGAGGTTATGGCATCAACGTTATGGTCATCTGAATTTTCAAGGATTAAATTACTTCACATGAAGCATATGGTGAGAAGACTTCTAGAAATTAAGGCAAAAGAAGAAGTTTATTCACAATGTGCTCTTAGCAAACAACAAATAGATCATTTTTTGGTGAACAAATCTTGGAGGGAAAAATATCCTTTAGAGCTTATGGATGTTGACATTTTTGGTACTATGTAAGAAGAATATTTGGGTAAGAATAATAAATTTTTGACACTCATTGATGATTTTTCTTGTCACACATGGATTTATTTTCTTAAGATGAAATCCAAAGCTTTTTAATGCTTCAAACATTTTAAAATTATGGATTAAAATCAAACTAGGTATTATCTCAAAATACTCAGAATAGATAGAGGGGGAGAATTCACTTCTAAAGATTTTTCTAAATTTTTTAATAAAACTGGCATCATGAGATACCTTGTTGCAGCTTATACCCCCTAACAAAATGGTATTGTAAAAAGAAAGAACCATACCATTATAAAAATGGCACAAAGTATGTTGCAATCAAAAAATCTTCCAAATTTTTATTGGGGAGAAGTAGTGACAATAATAGTATACATATTGAATTGAAGGTCCACAAAACTAGTTCACAACATCACTCAAAAGGAAGCTTGGAGTGGTCACAAGCCTTCAATAGCTCATCTTTATGTATTTGGTTGTCCTACATATGTTCATATTCCAATTCATAAGCATAATATGTTGGATGGAAAATCCTAACATTATATCTTTATGGGATATTCTGATGTAACTAAAGTATATAGATTCTATCATCCTGACACAAAGAAATGGATTATTAGTTAGGGTATGGTTTTTGATGAATGGGGATAATGACAATGGAAAAATGGTGCACAATAAAAATCACCATCGATAATGATGTACATAGAAGTTGGAAGTGTTCCTCATCTTCCCATAATCTCAAGTGGAATTTCAAGCCGTAATAGTAGTGCAATTTTGATCTCTCCAAGCTTAGGGTCACTAGGTTCATCAAGTAACACACATTCAAGTGATATTTCAAGTCCAAAATTAAGTCCAAGCTCTTCAAGAAAGGTACAAAGTTTAACTAAAATTTAATAGATTAATTTGGATCCAATTTCTAATTTTTCTTTGATTAGTAAAATTTAAGTTGAACCCTTTATATATGAAGTAGTAAAATATATATTATGGATTGATGTTATGAATGATTAGATGCAAGAAATTGATAAAAAAAATATATGAGAATTAGTGAAACTTCCAAAAGATAAATAGTTGATTGGTGTCAAATAGATTTATAAGGTGAAATATCATGCTGATGGTTCTAAGAAAAGACACAAGTCAAGACTAGTTTCCAAGAGATTTACACAAACACTTGGAGTATATTATTCAAAAAAAATTTCTCTAATTGCAATAATTGACATAATCAATATTTTATTAACTATTGTTTTACAACACAAGTGGCTAGTCTATCATATGGATGTAAAATCAACTTTCTTGAATGGTTATATTGACGAGGACATCTATGTGGAACAACCTATTGATTATGAAATTCTAGGAAAAGAACATTTGGTCTACAAGTTAAAAAAGACTCTCTATGGGTTGAAGCAAGCTCATCATGCATGGTATGCAATGATTGATAGTTATTTTATGAAGAAGGGTTTTAGTAGAAGCTATTTAGATCTAACCCTCTATATCAAACAAATTTGTAATGATATTTTCATTGTTTGCCTTTATGTTGATGATCTCATTTATATAGGTAATATCCCATCTCTCATGAAAGAATTTCAAGCATAAATGAAATAAGAATTTGAGATGTTAGATCTGGGACTCTTGTATTATTTTCTTAGAGTGGAGGTGAAAAAACAACCTAAAGGTATATCCATTTCTCAAACCAAGTATGTGGTTGATTTATTGAAATGGTTTAGAATGATTTCATACACAACAATTTCAACCTTTCTAGCCCTTGGTGAAAAATTAACCAAGGAAGATGCAAGTTTCAAAGTGGATGGTACTTTATATAGAACTTTGGTATGGAGTCTCATGTACCTCACTATAATGAGACTTGATATTGTGTATGCTATGAGCCTCATATCTTAGTTCATGCATGATCTACATGAGTGTTTATAGTGTGTTGTAAAAATAATCTTAAGGTATGTGAGTGTTACATAAAATTTTGGCATTCATTATTCTCCCACACATAATTTTGAGCTAGTTAGTCAATAAATTCTGATTGGGCTAGTTTAGTGGATGATATAAAATCAATATCTAGCTATATTTTCTCACTTGGTTTTGGAGTTATCTCATGGAGTAGTAAAAAGTAGGAAAATGTGGCTCTCTCTTCCACAAAAGTAGAGTATATTATAGTAGTAGTAAATAGTTGTCCAGCCATGTGGATTTAAAGGATTTTGGAAGATCTATGATTGGTTCAGGAACATCCAATAACTATCTATTGTGATAACAATAGTAGTATTGTAATGACCAAAAATCATGTGTTTCATACTAGATTAAAGCAAATTGAGATCATACATAACTTCATATGAGATTTGGTTTAAGATGGGATAATGGCATTATAGTTTTGTCCTAATTCTGAACAAGTAGCTAAAATTTTTTCCAAAGGTCTACCTACAACCATTATTGTTGCTTTGAGGAATCAGTTGGGACTCATCCTCATTGCTCATGTAGGGGGAAATTGAAGAATGCATTAACCAATTCCATTGTTTGACTAACATTACCAACAAATTTTTATTTTAGATTAACACATAGTCCATGCATATATTCCTAAATGAATCATTATTCATAAATATGTATAGATCATTAGTTTTTATAAGATGAATATACACAATATGAATATATAGATAAATTTAAAGATTTCACAAAATTAAATAATAGCACCTATCTGGTAAAATCTTGAGAGAGCACGATCATAATATCTTCTTTAATTTCATCTACACTCTATTTTGCTCACTTTATCTCCACTTGCACCCTCTCTTCTCTCTCCCTTCATCTCAAATTCATGCTCACCCTATATATTTTTTTCTCCTTGAATTCATTTTTACTATGCCATTGTTCATTTTATATGAATTATGAGTTTTATTTAAACCTTTAAAACTCACCTTAGATAATCATGAGTTTTCTTCTTTTTTAAAGCTTGTCTTTTTTATCTTTTTTAGTTGCCATTCTTTCTTTTATTCCAATATGCTTTATTTCCTTTTTGTATGTTTTCTTCTTATTTTTATTTTTCCTAAACCTCTATGTTTTTTTCTACATTATTTTTTTTATTCCTTTTTATTTCCTAATTATAATATAATACAATACATTTACTAATAACACAATTGTTTTATCTTATTTTCATACTCTTATTAATAATATGAATTATTAATATTTAATCAATAAATAGTCATAATGACTTACTAGCATATATAAAGTCAATAAGATTATTTTATCCAAAAATGGTAAATCAAATTACATAGACTATTTATGTCTTTTCAATTGTAATTAACAGTCCTTAAGTATCATAAAGATGACATGCCAATGTTATTGCAAAAAAATAATGATCATGAATACAATAACATGACTTAACACATAGTACCATAATTCAATCACATGAGATTAATTCCACATAAGCATTAAACTGTGCTAACACATAACTAGTATACATAAACAATTATTAAAATGCAAAAAATCATTAAAAATGTACTTATACTAACCATTCAAATAATGCATATAATGAATGCTATTTAATATGGTGTGTGAAGGGTTCTATAAATTCCTCTATGATCCCCCAACACCTCCATCTATATCACCCTCTTTGATGATGTTTTACCTCCATCTTACTCTAAGGAATAAATCTCTACTACATCCAAATCATGAGTTAGTTCATAATCATCATCACACACACACACACACACACACACACACACACACACACACACACACACACACACACACACACACACACACACACACACACACACACACACACACACACACACACACACACACACACACACACACATGTGCGTGTGTGTGTGTGTGTGTGTGTGTGTGTGTGTGTGTGTGTGTGTGTGTGTGTGTGTGTGTGTGTGTGTCTATATATATATATATATATATATATATATATATATAATAAAATACTATTTTAATAACAAATCAACATGATAATAATATAATAATATACCATATAGATAAACCCATGCCAATGAAATCATGAAATCAAAGAAACACACAAGTGTCCCATAACAATATATGACTTGCATCTTAGTTAATACTAATCAAATCAAATCACCAACTATAAATATTCATACATAATCAAGTAATTTTGCTTAGTGAGAAATTGAGATGTAGCAAAGACGATTTTAACTTATCTAATCAGATTTAATATAATGACGCAGATAATGATTTGTTTAAATATGACCAAAGTCATACCCAAGTTAGCCAATATTTGTTTGAGAGTAAGGATTATATCATTTTATAGCTCATAGAAATAGAAGCCATAACTTTTTTAGATTTCAATCCCTAAAATATAATTCATACAAGTAGTAGGAAAGACTAAACCATTACCCATCAAGACCAAACCACTTCTATCAATCCTAGTGGTCTTAATAAATTTAACTTAGATTCAACTAATGACGAACCCAAGCTTCATGTCTTCCTTGTTAATACTAGCAAAAGAAAATAAAATCTAGCCAATCAAATCCATTAGGATCACAACCTAGTTATGTTCAATTAAATGCAACAATTGAGACAATGATTGTAAAAATTTGCTTCCCAAATGAATCCTCTTAAATTAAATACTTCATAACAAAATTCTAACTATCAACAGTCCAACAATTGACAATTTAATGCCAATAAAACCCATGTGTTACCCAAATCTAATGTTATACAATCATCATATATTCCAATCAAGGGCACATTGTTTTCCAATGAATGATAATACCTGAAGGATACCCTCTAATGATTACAATTTAGAAACCAAAAACAAAACATAATGTAAAATTTAGAGGAACTATGCCCTTACCCCTTTGATCAAGACATGTTAAAAATCCCTTTTTCTTCTTACTTAAAACCAAAAAAATTGGAAAATTATAAGGTAAAGAGTCATCCAAAGAAGAATTTTAAGTAATTTTATATGTCATGGAAAGAGGTAGCTTATAGTGACATCTAATTGCTTATACTATTCCCTCAGAGCTTAGGATTTTAAGATCTAGAATGTTTATTGTGTTTAGACAAAGAATTTATCACAACATTTGGACATCTTTCTAAAAATATTTATGAATAATTTAATGTATAATCTATATCACTAACTCACTATTATGGACTTGTGAAATTATAGATAATGAAATGAGGAATGTTTGTATTCCTTCTTACAATGATGGAGAGGTCTATCATGTAGATTTATTTGGTCCATTCACAAAAAACAATTTATTAGTATATTCATCTATAACTTCAACCAAGATATATTTTTTAACTTACAAGTCCATTGTGAAAAAATGTTTAATGAAATTATTTTTAATTTATTTCAATCCAAGAAAACCCTTGTGGCTAATGGACTTGTGAAAATCTTCCATAAAGATCACCAAAATTAGAATCAATCTAAAATCATAAGATCTTTAGTAAGAATAAGAATAAAGTTGTAAATATAGTAACCAATTAAAAACATGTCAAATATATCCAAATTACCCAAAAAATTACCATTCCTAGAAGCCAATCCAAATAATAAATAAAAAGAACTTACACACACCTTGGAGAATCATTGGAAGCAGCTTTATGAAAACTAATAGTTGTAAACATGATAGTTTTTCCACAAGCTAAACCCTTTGATGAGAACTAACCAAATCCTACATGGTATAAATAACATGAGTATTGTGAGTCACACCAAATCAAGTATCATTCAACAAATTGGTGCATGAAACTCAATAACTATATCCAAGATCTGATGGATAATCGTTACATTAAACTTGAAGGTAGCTCATCCACTTCTAAAAATAAAGAATTATAAATATACCAAGATCCATTTAAAAAACATGAACAACATTATCAAAATAAAATCAAGGTCAAAACAAATACATTCATGTCCATCATATAAATTTCTTCCAATCCTATGATGTTTTCATCAGCCACATCGAACACATGGACAAACATATTTCCATCATCAAAGATAAATTCCTAGATAGTGTTATCTCTACTAAGAAAACTAAAAAATTTCCAAGGTCCTCTTATACCTATCCCTAAAATAAAATACAATATTATTGAAAAATTTGAGAAAATACCTTCCTAGATTTCCATTTTAGACCTTTTCAAAACATCTACCATTCATAAAGATATCTTGAATAAAACCCTTCATGTGTTAAGATTACCAAAAATATTGATCCATCACAATTATAAATCCTCATTGGGAAATTATCCTTGAGTCACCAACTTAAATTCAATCAAATCAACATATCTCCCACTATTCCATCCCATAACCTACCCTTCTACATTAATGCCTACATTACTAAAATATTTTAAAAAGTTCCTTGTAGATAATGGGTCTGGTTCAAAGGTTGTAATTATTTTAATAGGATAAATCATATAGGTTATTATTTTATATAATTAGAACCAAATATCATTACAAATAGGGCATATGACAAAACATAAATAAACTTGGCATGCACCATACACCTTTCCATCATGGTTGGGCCTATTATGCAACAAACATTGTTGCATGTCATTGATATTGATATTCATCACAACATCCTAATAAACTAACCATGGATTCATTTTATATATTCCATCCCATATACCCATCATTAATTCATAAACTTTCTCGATTACAGCATGAAATTTACTATTCCTAGTGACCCTCAACCTTCCAATATTGAAAACTGTTGGGAGGGTGATTCTGCAAAACAAATTATTATCCTATCAAAGATACTTGTCATGAATGATATATTTATATGATGATAAATACATATAAAAATTCACTCTACATCCATATAAATTACATCCCATCTGCATTCAAATCCCCACCTTCTAAATCCCATTTCAAGATAATTGATAAAGACTTGGGAGAATATGAAATCCAAAATGTCTTAAATCTGGGAAAGCTTCCAATTTATACAAAACATTATGGTTTGTGTAACCTAATAAAAGATAAAAAAATACCATATTAGATTTTTAAACCTCTTTTATTAAATTATTCCTTCTTAGAGATAAAAATAATGAGAGTTATAATGACTCCTAGTTATATAAATAAGGTTTAGACTCTTATTTGAAAATTAACTAAAATCCCATAGAAAGCATGATATGTGGGATCATGAATTAAAAAGGAAAAATATTAGGTATCCATGAATATATAATCATAGAACCCATACCTTCTCTTGCAAACAAAAAATTTCTTGGCATTGGCTATAAATGTTGGTGATCCATATGATTATATTAGTAATGCTTATACAAATTTCTAAGGAAACCTAATCTGACATTGAAACAGGTTCCATCCTTAACCATTACAAATAACTTTCCTCCAATAACAATTTCAATGACACTGATCTCCTTATAATAAACATTTACCTAAAATACCTTGAACTCATTGATTGGGATCAATGAGACCACATACCACTCAACTTATTCCAGAAAGATGAGGCTATTTTTAGAGTTCATGGAACTCGGGTATGGCATTATATTAGGAAATCATAAATAGGGATTTGAAATCAACATTAATTTATTGAACATATTTGGGGTCAAGAGGAATTCCTTAGTCATACAAAACCTAAAAATCAAATAAACAAAAAAGTAAAAATTTGAATTTTCCTAATGAAAACCTCTTTGAGGAACCAATAGATAAGGAATGCAACCTTACCCCTATACAAACATAATTTTAAGATATTTATACACTACTTGTTTAATATAACATTTATTATAACATTATTACAAAGGATAATTAAACTTGTAGCAACTCTTAGTCCTAAAGAATGGTAAATCCTTGTCATCCTTATAATATAATTCCTAGATGTTTTTTTATGGGCCTATGTAGGTATGTCTATATTAGACCCATAAATTTTAGTTCATAACATTATTTTCCATGTATATTCCATACCAATTAAGCAAAAAGTATAAAAATTCATCCTAATATGGCCCTTCTTGTCATAGAGGAACTCCAAAACTATTGAATCTTGGCTTCATTCAACCAATCATCTATTTGTATTGTATATATACAATTGTTCTAGTTATCTAAAAACAAATAAGGATATGAGTGTGCATCAAATTTCATGACATAAATAATTCATGCCCAAAATATGACACTCCTTTACTTAATGTTGACATGATTATTGATTCAAAAAGAGGAAATAAAATGTTCTCTCTCATGGATGGTTTCTCAAGATATAATCAAATTAAGATTGCACTTGAAGATTACCATATAAAAAATTTCACCACACTATGGGGCACATATTTTTATAAATTCATGCCTTTTAGATTCAAAATTTTTGGGGTAACTTATTAGATAGTTGTGACTATTATCTTCCATCACATTGTTGAAGACTATGTAGATGACATATTGGGAAAGTCAAAATACTAGATCATAACATCTCATTATTTTTTGAGCAATACTTGAAATACTAAGTGAATACAATGTGTTATTAAATCCTAAAAATTGTCTATTTTACATTACATCAAATAAAATCTTAAGATTCATTGTGTTTAGAAGAGGTATTAAGGTTTATCCGACAAAGGTAAAAGTCATAATAGAAATGCCTCCTCAAAAAAAACTCAAATAGTTGCACAACTTATAAGGAAGTATCCATGAAATTAGTAGATTTATATCATATCTTGGATAATATATCAACCATTCACCCATATTTGAGAATGTCAACATGATTTTGAATATCTTAAGAAATATATTTCAAATCAAGCATTGTTAATGACACCTATTTCAGGGAAACCTTTGTTGATTTATATATCAACAACTTAGTATGCCTTGGGATATATTTTAGCTCAATATGATGATCAAGGAATAAAAATATTTGTTCATTACCTATACAAAACTCTATTATCATATGAGCTCAACTACACTAAAATTTAGAAAGTATGTATAGTTTTTGTCTTCACTTTGTAGAAGCTAAGACACTACATGCTCAACAATGAAAGCAAACTTATTGATAAAATTGATCCATTAAAGTATATTTTATACAAAAAAATTTATAGGTGGTATGGAGAAAAGGGTCATGTTTTTTAGTTATATGGACACTGAGTATATCTATAAGGCTATAAATGGATAAGTCCTTACACATCAATTGGCAAAAACACTTTGTAAAACAAGAAACCATTGAACATTACATTTCTATATGAATTCATCTTATCTCTTAATTATTCATCATAATATAAAATTTAATTTGATGGTTCCTTCACCAATAATGGCTTAGGGGAAAGTGTATTATTCCTAACACCATAAGTGATCTCATCCCTAAAGCATCTAGAGTCAGGTTTCCTTTCACCAATAATATCATTGATTATGAATCCCTCATCATAGGCCTCTAAATAGTAATTCAATAAAACATTAAGTATTTATTAGCATATTATGAATCAAAAATCATTACTAAATGGATTAATGATGAGTATTAGTCTAAATAAAATAAAATCATCATGTATAAAACAATGGTTGATACTTTTAAATAATATTCTAAGCACATCTGATTTGAGAAAATTCCTTGAGCAATAAAATAATATGTAGATTTGATGGCCATAATTGGTTATTTCTTATAAATACAAAATAATATCAAAAAAATATATTTATTGGTTGAATAAATAATGTTCTTGACATATGACATCCCTAAATCTGAAATGGTATGTTAATCAGTTGGTCATAATTCCCTTTGGTACCACGACATGTACATATATCTCCATGATAACACTATTCAGCCTAACCTTTCACATAATAAAATGAAATCATTCATGAAATGAACATCATAGTTTACCCTCTATTTATCACTTTATATAATATGGTATATTATGGTACCTTATTGATATGCTTAAACTCAAAATAATCCAACTTAAAAATCAAATAAGTCCATGATGGAATCTATAGAGAACATACTAGTGGCATGTTCCTCATAAATAATTTGTTATGAACAAGATACTATTGCACCACGATGTAAAAATATGATTGTCAATATGTCCAAAACTTTATACCCTATAGAATCATGAAGATCTCATTCATGCATCTTCATGCAAGATTTAAAACCAAACACAAATCCATGGCCTTTTTATAATTCATGACTTAATCTCACTAGAAAGATAAACCCTTCCTCATATGATGGTCATAAGCATATTGTTACCATGACTAAATATTTCACCAAATTAGTGGAAGCCATTCCATTAGCATATATAATAATCAGGCAAATATCTAAATTCATTCACAATCACATCATCCATCACTACAATAACTCCTCTATCATAGTTTCTGTAAATGAAAAATCTTTTAAAAATAAAATCATTAAATCCCTTTGCACCCAATTTCACATCAACCATAATTGTTACATGCCGTATTACCCCCAAGGTAATGATGAAGTTTAGGTATCCAATAAAAAACATCATTAAAATCCTCAAAAAGATCATTAATTTTGTTGGTCATGATTGACACCTCTAAATTTATCATGTCTTTTAGGCTTACTGAACTAACATCTACACAAATATGGGGGAAACCGATTACTCCTTTGTCTTTAGATCCAAATCCATTTTTATAATTAAGATCAGGTTACCTTATGTATGCATTTAATTATGATATATAATTAATGATAAATCATATAGATTTTCATGACTACATGAGTTGGAAATTTTGAATGAAAATGATTCAATACCCTAGACCACTTTAAGGCATATCAGAATGGGTTACGTAGAAACTACAAAAAATTAATAAAATATAGATATTTTGAAATTGGTAACCTTGTCCTCAAAATATAACACCAATCAAGAATGTGAAAATAAGGGGAAATTTGAACTTAACTGTATAAGTCCATATGTTGAATGTAACTGGAGAGAGAGAGAGAGAGAGAGAGAGAGAGAGAGAGAGAGAGAGAGAGAGAGAGAGAGAGAGAGAGAGAGAGAGAGAGAGAGAGAGAGAGAGAGAGAGAGAGAGAGAGAGATTTTTCAAAGGTGAAAACCATTGTTATCTCTCCTTAAGAAAGTACCATTATGAAAAATAGTCTTTCACATCATGTGTAAAGTATATTATATATAGGTACCCTAAATTGGGGAATAAGCCCATTTCATCTAACCCTCCCCATATTTAATAGGTCATCACACCATTATCCTTATTCTTATTTTTTATGGATACACATGAGCTCTTGAAACATGCTTTGTAAAATTATTGGTTCATCCACATTTCTATAGACAACAGTGAAACAATGTTAGCATGTCATAAACTATTGGGCATATGGTTCCTATGAAATGTAGTCCTTTAATATCTTAATTGAGTCCATTGTCCATTTTATTCATTTCCACCTCCATACTTGAGGCTAGGTCTAGTTTCCCCCTTGTTCATAGTTTTTTCATAAGTCAAAAATAACAAAAAATAAAAAAATATAAAATCCCCAATTCCTACAAAAACCATTTATCCTTAATATTGTTAAAAACCTTTGAATTTAAAAAATAACATTGAGACTTTATCAATAAATATCATTCCAAATATAACCCCCTCAAATACATATTTTTCCGGGAAAAAAACAAAGCCATTGTTATCATTATCAATCCTTAAAAAATGGGGTTTATAACTTGATCAAAGGACAAAAATAGAAAAAAATGCTTATTTGTTTCTTTGTGTATGCTTGTTTGTTGTTTGTTATTTTTTTTTGGTATGTTTTTATTATCTATGTATTTTATTCATGTTATTATTAATTCATATTAAAATAGTAATATCATGGTTTTATATATCATGATGCCTCCTATGATACACTATAATAAAAATTGTGTTTCTCAAAATTTTAGAAATCTATGCAAGCATAGTAGTATGTATCATTTATCATCACCTACATTCATCAACATAGATATCCATTCCTATGTATCATACATGTGAAAACTATAAATAGTCTTTCAAAAAATAATATTAAAAGATAACCATCCACAATTAACATTTATTTCTATTTTCATAAATACTAACAAGCCATTCATTACAAACTTAATTGATAACTAAATATTCATCATCATGACTATGTGGGAATCATAGATGAAATAAAGTAAGAGTGATAGGACAATTCACATACATATATAAGTATCATCAGATAAATATAAACATCAATAAACATCAAAACACTTAACACATACTTAATAAACCACATGATACACATGAGACAACTAAAAAAAAAGGGATGTGTGTGTGTGTGTGTGTGTGTGTGTGTGTGTGTGTGTGTGTGTGTGTGTGTGTGTGTGTGTGTGCGTGTGTGTGTGTGTGTGTGTGTGTGTGTGTGTGTGTGTTTTCATAGAAAATAAAATACATTTCATATTCAATAAACATCCAAAATTAACTATCATTGTGACTGTCTATGGTTGGACTCCCTGGTTGTGGATTGTCATAGCAGGAGCCCCACCAAATGAGATGAAAGCACTATCCATGAAAATGATTCCCATGTACATATATTGATAATATAGGAATTTTATCTCTTCTCTATTGAAACAACCTACTCATATAATACGATATCCTTGAGGAATAATTAATGAGTGAGACATATCCCTTTGACCTTGTATCCTCTATAGATACATGTCTCTCACTACTGAGGTACCATATCTCCTCTCCAACTTTGATATCAATTGGTCTACCTTGGTGGTGAACCATGTGATCTCTACGTCTTTGAATACTAACTGATGCTAGATAATTTAATGACTAAGTGGTCATTTATTCAGCCTTAACTTACCTTAATAGTTAAATAAAGAATAATAATTTATTTTTTATTAACACGAGGTGAAAACCTCCTAAGAATAAATAATTAAATTATATGTGTTTAATAGTTGTTAATGTAATTAAATGTTCACTAGGAAAAATATGGTACCATCAGTTAATACAATAACCTCCCCTCATGAATATTATAAATAGGGTTTACCCATATTATAAATATATCTTGAACACTCAATGATTATCATTCTCTCAAGCTTTTGTGAAGAATAGATTTTGTGAAGCAAATTTAATTTATTTCAAGCCTGGTACAATCCTCTTATATCCATAGAAGGAAGGGTAATATTTTTGTTTAAATAGAGTTGGAGGTTTGGATCATTGTTATAGTATACAACCTTCAATCTAGCATTATGCATGTCCATTATTATAATAAATTTACAAAATTTGAAAACTCAAATCACTTGGATTCCATTTTTCACTTGTATAGCCCTTTCTTGAATATATCTAAGAATAATTCTTTTTTGGGAGCTTTTGTAACCTTTCTCTACCCTGACACAGTTAACTCAATGAATTGGAGCATTTCAAATCACTTTAAAATCTTTAAATGGTCTGGTGAAGGCTACATAATTTTTATTAAGCCTTCTAGAGCACACATCTATGCCATAGTGGAATTAAAAAATTAGTTTCATACCAAAACTCATTTTTTAGAAAGGTTTTTGCTTCATAGCAAGGTTTTAGGATGATTGGCAATTTTAAAGTATATACAGTGGTTTATTCCATATAATAGAAGCTTCTCCATATCCTCTCATTGTAATACCTACACATTGACTTATGCATGAAGGTTGGTTCAATAGTTTTATAAAATTATTTTTTAAATAAACTTATTTTAGTTTTTTTAAAAATTTATCCAATCAAAATTTAACCTACGTGAAACTTGTTTTTACCAAAAGTTAAAAACTAAAAGTTTTCTTTACTATTTAAATATTACATGCACATTTATATATACATTTATATAGTTTTTATTTTTAAATATCAATTTTAAAAGTAAATAAATATAATATTGTACATGTAAATCTTTTAATAGCCTTAAAGATGAGTTGGTTGTTATAATTTTGTTAAAAAACGTTACAAAGAGTAGGTCAAAAGTTTAAAACACCCAACCTATATTTTATTTGGTTTGTTGGTGTAGTTTTTTCCCATTAGGTTTTACCTACACAACCTTATGACCATTTTATGTTAATTAAGCTTTCTTAAGCTAGTTATAAAGGGGTTACATAGGCTAGTTATATTTTAGTGTAATTATTTAATTTAGAAAATTAGAGCCTTCCTCATTTTACCCTAATTTTATTTATATGTACCCCACTTTTCCTTTTTGGAAGGTAAGATAGGTTAATGTGATTTTATGCAAGCAACTATATTTTGTAATATTATCATGTAAAGACACGTTTATTCCTCATTTCCAATTTATCTATAATTTCATTGCTATATACATATATTTGCTCAATATTATATGTAAGGATCCTAGATCATCGCCAATATGACATGGTGTCAGAGCTATTTTTACCAGTATTACAACAATTCTTGTGGTGAAATCTTGCTAGATTGGTTATTCTAGTAAAAAGAAGGGTTTGGTAGGATTACTTGGATAATATGTGAAAAACTTTCTACTAGAGCTTCATATATAGAAATTGATTGTGTCATTGGTTTTAGAAGGTTCCAGAACCTTAGGATCAACTGTAAACTTGACCTAATTCTAGAATAGTCAATTATTTTTCTTTTTTAAGCATCTGAAGGCCCCATTTTTTGTTTTTAGCAATGTTGGTTGACAGGTTTATCTTTCTTGATTTTACTTAATCTTTACTCCATGCCCACTTTTTTAAATAAAAATAATTAATCAACAACTGGGTAAACTAAGATTAGTTTCCCTCTAAATTCAAGGTACAACTACCTTTAGAATATTTTTAATGAATTTTTAAAACTAAACTATAATATCTAGTTATACTTTTAACCATAAAGTAGTTAAGGTATCTAACATTTATTCATATCCATGATACAAATGCAATGAAAGATAACAAAGGTAATTAACAAATTTCATAGACTATGACTTCATTTTAACATATTTAAATTTAACATAAATTTAAAAAATACACAAATGCCAAGAAATAAGCATGAAACAAAATATATGATTGATTCACACTATGTAAATAGCCACCACATAGAAGCTAGACTTGTATATAAATCCAATTACATATACTTAAATGCATAGATTCAAGTATGTAATAGCTATTCACCATCTATATTCAAATATAAAAACTTTTCCAAAAAAAAATAACCAACTTCACTTTTTCTCGAACCCCCCAATAATGTCTTCTAAGAGAAAATATATAGCTCTTCCTAGAGAGTAAAGTTTCTTCATAAAATAGCTAATTAATGCAAGAGTCAATTAAGTTTTATAAATAAAATCTAGAGAAAGAATTAAATGAAACTATGACATCCTAAACATAGGTAGACATGAGGCATGATCAAGGTTGAGGTGGCACTGAAGAATCTTGTGATCCGCTCTATCCTTTAGCTCAGACATGTGGTGCTTTCCATTCTTTCTATGTACTAGAGAATTCTTGAATAATTGAGAAGTTTGGTAAACCAATGTGTAAAATCCATTATATCCAAACTTATTTTTCTTGTTGAACATCTTCTAATTTGTTGACATAATTGGGAAAATGATCAACACAAATGGTTAACATAGAGTCAATTTTTGCCATTTTGGGAAAATCATCTGTTGTTAGTACCTTAGATTCTTCCACCTTACTGATCATTTATTTGAAGGATTTAATAATTATGTCTATATATTCAAGATTCATTACATCTTCTTTTAACTATTTTACATCTATGAAGCCCAAATCATTTTACACAGAAAAATTTCCTTCGGTTCATTCAATAGTTTAATAAACTCTTCGTGGCCCTACTTCGCTATTGAATTTATCCACTCAATAATCTTCTTACATACATAAATAATATTATCATCTAAGTTGTCTATGGATTTTTCCAACAAGAATATAACCACCCTATATGCTTGAACTTCATTTATCTAGGAGAGAACAACTAACCAATTTGCTTCTTTCTTTCTCCAAGCAATGATCTTAGAGCCTAATTCTACAATCATGATGACAATATCATTATAGGCTTTCTTCAAGTTAGTGATGTATTAGACACCTTCCTAGATTATTCTATGAAGCCAAGCATTAAAATTTTTAACTGCCATCTTATTCTTATGTACTTGATTGAGGTTTTCTTGATTGGATGGGGATTTAGGATTGAATGAGAAAGGCAATTGAGAAATACATTGTGGGTCTAGGCCATGAATCACATTGATATACTTGTCCATGAGATGCAAATTTTGTTTTATCTCCCTTTTATACTTCTCATCTTTCCAAGTTCTACTAACCAAATTTTTGGTAGAGATTTCCAAATTATGTACATCTCCAGCCCTAATGGAAGATCCAAGATTAATCTTGTCTATGGTAAAATCTTTCCCTGTTGGGTCTTGAATTTCATCTTGTGTTAGTGGAAGAGTTATTTTAGCACCCCAATCTCCTGTAGTTGGGTCAACCATTAACTTGGAGGTAGTTTTCAATTTCTAGGCCTTTTAAGGTTTTTCAAGGTATCAGATAACCATGTCCTCTAAGGGTAGAGAAATTGGAAGCAGATTCCTTTTCTTATTTACAATAACTTCTAGCCATTGAGGAGTATTTCTTGAAGCTTCTTTTCTTGTGATTTATTGACTTATACCCACATCCAACAATGCCATTCATTTGTTATGTTTTCAATATCTTTAGATTGTTCTTTCATACCTTTAGTGATGAACTCATTAGAGTTTGGGTTAACCATTTCCTTATTAGCTTCCTCTAATTTTTTCTAGATCGATGACCTCTTACAAAATAGGATTCATTTTTACTGTTCCCTTACTTCTTAACCTTGTGGAGTGGGAAGGTAAATTGGTAACAAGGGATTTATTTGATTTATTCACAACTTTACAAATTTTTAATTCAATTTATCTAATACTTGCAGCATAAATGCAAATGAAATCATTAGAAATAGACATAGGGATTTGTGGGGAAGACACAATATTTGCATCTAGAGATGCTTCTAAGTTATCTACATTTATTTTCCCAAATCTCTTCTCTCTCAACCATTTTTCTATCTTTTTGATCAATGGGAAAGTCCTGACTTATATTTGGTCTTCTTCCACCTTATCCGAATCAATGTCAATAATAAGTTGGGTTTGTGCTAGTTCATGAAACTTAGGATCCAAAATATCTTGTTCATTATCATCAACCCCATTAATATCCATTTTTAATTTGAAAGAAATAATTTACCTTAAAGTGAACCTAGACTAATGCCTTATCCTAACTTCAACTTCATTTGAATAGTCTGTCCAAAAGTCTTCTATATGAGTAACATGTGTAAATTCATTTTTGACTTTTAGATGAGCTTTGGATAAACCTATGCTATCAAATTATGGCCTAGATTTATAATACTAAAGGTTAAACTTCCTCATATCTACTTCAAGATTTAATGCATCAGACACTATTTTACATGTGTAATGGCCAAGTGCAATAGGGAATGAGACTCCATACTCCTTCTATGATAAACACTTTTTTATCAATATGGGATAATTATCTATAGACTTCAATAAGCACAAAGTGATCAAATACATATCATGGTAATTTTTTTGGTTGACCATCACCCAATTTTGATGTAGGTAAACCTTGGGAACTAAATAAAATAACTACCATAAATGATGATCAACTATTTGGCTTCCTCAAACACCCTTTAGTTCACATCACCTCTTAATTGATGCACCATCCTCATAGAAAACACATCATTAATTTTCATATATTTTGCATATAAATTTTTCATTTGCAATTGTATGTAATAGTCATAAATTTTGATACCTTCAACATAGGGTTCATGATGCAATCCTTTCCATTCTCTTATGATGCCAAACAATAAAATAGGTAGGAAGACATGTAAAAAATTTTGATCCCAAGATAAATCCTCATACCATCATGTAAACATTAAAAAATAATTTTATCCCAATCAAGATATTATTCTCCTTTGAGAATTATCTAGATGAAGAAAAACATCCAATCCTCCCAAAAATATGCATCTTGGTTACCCTTGAGCCTATGTATAAAGATAACAATATCTCATATTTCTGCCAAGAAATGATCTCTGTTTAATGACTTGGGTAGTCTTGAACCACCTTTCTAAAACTTCAAGAGCCAATTCTTAGAAATGATACTCATGTATAATGTTTTCTTTTCTGAAAAGTGACTATATGAATTAATAATATAAACAATCTATGTAGACCTCCTATGGGGGAATTTTCATGATGGCCATCATAGTCTCCCTATTAATAGCTAACAACACACTATTATCAGAAGATATTATGTACCTAGTGTCTATATTATATTTTTTCATGCACATAAGAACTAATTCTGGGCATTATATTGCAATAGGAAAAGTTGTTGCCTCTACCAAACCACTGTTCACTAATTTTTTCAACATAAGGGAAATCGAAGGGATTCTTATTCTTTCCCAAAAATATTCTAAACTGGCCTGAGCTAGGAAAATGTCTCCAAATTTTGGTAAGAAACTAATAATGTTGGGACCATGTTCCAAAACCTAGCAGGTGGCTTTCATTATGGCTAGCTTAAGAAAGACAAATCAAATGATTGCACCAACAAGAAATGTGGAATACCCAAAGCCAATATCTTTCAACAAATAAATAGTAACAACAATAAAGAAGCAATATTGAACTCACTATTTATAGAATTTGAATTCTTTGCCAATCTGGGTGAGATCCATTACCTCCTATGTTGCTACTTCTTGTTATCTCTATTACTCTAAAACTCATATGCACTTTGTGATGATTTAACTTGATTGGAATCATTTTAATTATGATAAAATTATATCAATAATTATAAGCTCTTTAATCACCTATCTTTTCATACCAAATCAAGTCAATTTAATCCTTTTTTTTGAAACCTCATTAATTATCATTAATATACCACAAGAAGTCATTGTCATATAATCATTACCTTTTCAGTGATGGTCATGACTGTATTCAACTTAAATTTCCTTCCTTTGAAATTATCCACAATATATATCTTTCCCTTTTTAAAATCCCTCTCATTTAGACCATATGCCATTAAATATTTTTATACTAGTTGAATCATTGAACTTGAACCATAAATCTTGAAAGGTTTAGGTTTCAAGTTCCTTCGAATGCCCAAACTGCCATTCCCTTTACTACCTTTCTTTATATTAATTTTGTTTAAGAAGAACTTTGAATTCTTATACTTTTGAACTCTTATGCAACATTAAACAAATAATACCAAACTTTGTTATTAATACACATAAACACCAAGAAGATGAAGGACTTGAAATTTTGAACTTTAAACTTTCAAAAAAGGTTCATGAGTATGGTTCATGCTTGAGTTTAAAATAACTTGTCATTAAATAAGAAAGATGCATACCCTATTTTATGTAAAATTAAATAATTATGACATCCAAAATAGAGGCGAGGGTAATAATTAGCTCTAACTGGGGACCAAGACTATAAAGGACATGGCAATGAACCTAAAATCTCTAGTTAACATTGGGCTAGGGAGTCTAAGAAGATGAGGAAAGAGACTGAGAAACACACCAAGAATGGAACAAGACAAATAGAAAGAAAGATGAAAAGCACCCTATGATACTATAATATAAGAACATGAAAGAAAATCTTGCTCACGATTAATATAAATTTAAGTACTATCCATTATAAGATAGGGGTAGAGATGTTCTATCTAGATATTCTAATTTAAAAGCATTTAGGCCACATAACTGATGGATTTTAAATAGGCCTTTCTAAAGTGAATCAAACTTTCCATGTGCTCCTTTAGGTTCTCTACTCTTGTCCTATAGAAGTACTGTATGCCCCTCCATGAATTTCTTAGGCTTATCTTTATGATTAAATATATTTTGGACCCAAGCTTAATGAGTAGTAATGCAATATACCATCTCAGCTCTTTCCTCTTCAATTTTTGTTAGATACATAACCCTCTTTTCTAAGGATATTTGGAAATATTAATCTTCTATCACACTCTGCAACTTCAGTATGGATAGTTCTAAAGGTAATGATATATATGCTCCTACCCCATAAACTTATTTAAAAGGTGCCATACCTATAGCTCTCTTCAGAGTCATTCTATCACCCCAAAGTGCTTCATAGATATTTTTATGCCAATTTCTTAGAATATCACTTACCATCTTTTTCATAATGGCTATCAAATTTTTATTGTTGAACACAACCTATCCATTTCCTTGGGGATAATAATTTGAGAAATGTGAGAGAGAAATACAATGATCATAACAAAATTGAGTCATCTTAGCTGAGGAAAATTTGGTAGCATTATCTGCTATAATCTTGAAGGGGACTCCAAACTTCACTAAGATATTTTCTTTAAGGAAATCACACACAACCTTTGATGTTATTTTCTTCACAGGTATTGATTCTACCCACTTTGTAAAAAAATCCATGGCCATTAGAATGTGAGTGTGTCTAGTTCTCAAAGATGGTGTAAGTGGTCTAATAAAATCTAAGCCCCAATATCTAAAAGTCTCGTCTATAATTATTGGCCTGAGTGTTAAAGCTACCATCTATGGTTTTTTTGAGAACTATCTACATTTCTTATAGTTGACTACCCGTTTGTACGCATTGCTAAACATACCTAGCTGATAATAACAATGCCTAAGAATTTGGAAGGTTGTTATGGATGAATAAAAGTGTCCTTCATAGGCTTCATCATGAAAAGACTTCAAGAGCTTCTATTATTGTTCTTTATCTACACATCTTAAAAAGGTTCCATCCAAGATTTTTTTGTATGATTTATCATTCCAAATGACGTCATTCTCTACCTTTAATATTAGGTTTCTTTTCTCCTTTTGAGACAACTGACTAGGACATTCTCCATATGTTAAATAATGAGCCACATCCATGAACCACATATCTCGTAAACTTACGAGTAGAGTAGTGGGTAATTATTCATCTTTATCCTATATGTTTTCCGTTATCAATCAGCACAGACCTTGACCTCAAACTAGTTTGGTTGGTCTGACCTCTAAATTATACTCCTAGATTTTAGTGACCCATTTTGCTCAATTGCTCATTCAAACTTCTAATTGAGTCAAAATACTCTTTAATATTAAATTTGGAACAAACACAATAAAATGAGAATGCAAAATATAGAACCTGAACTACTTGACATCTTTCACTACCATGTACACTTGCTTTTATGATAAAGAGTATTTAAGTTCATAATTCTTTAGAGGAATTCTCATGAAAGCTGTAGGAGCTTCTAGGCCTTGGTCATTTTTTTGAAATAGAATACTAGACATTGTATGATTACAAGCATACCAATAAATAATAAAATCTTTATGAAAATTGAGATTAACCAAAGTTGGTGCCTCTACAATTTCCTTGTTTATCTCTTAAAATCTCTTCCTATAAGTTTTAGTCCATTTAATTTTTTTTTTCACTCATCATATCAGCCACGTCTTTCGTGATCTTAGAAAAATTAGGTACAAACCTTCTCAAGAAAATGACCTACCTAAAGAAAGATTTAACTTCATTCTTATTAGAGGGTAGTCTCAACTTCTGAGTCACTTTGATTCTCTTAGGATCAATTTTGATGTCACCCTTTGAAACTATATGTCCTAGAAATTTACATTTAGTAATGCAAAATATAAACTTCTTTAGATTGAGGGATATTCCATGATCCATACATCTTTTCAAGATAGCTTCCAAATTTTTCAAGTGATCCTTTCTTTTCTTGGAGAAAATAATTAAATCATCTAAGTATATGATTATGTTTTTATTCTTCAAGTCACCAAAATACAAATCCATTGCCCTTTGAAAAGTAGCTCCAACATTTATCAGACCAAAAGGCATATGATGATAAGCAAACATTCCCCACAAGATATTAAAGGCCATTTTATGTTGATCATTTTTGTCTACACTTATTTAATTATAACCTAAAAATCCATCTAACATAGACATCATCTCAGACCCAGCGAATATTTGTAAAATATGATCCATAATAGGCAAGGGGTAATTATCTTTCAAACTCACCCAATTTAGATTTATAAAATCAATAGAAATCCTTATTTCTCCACTCTTATTTCAAACTAAGATGATATTTTCTACACAAGTTGAATGATGGATTGGATAAACAATCCTGGCCTCCAACATTTTATCTACTTACTTGAAGATAGTGTCAGCAACCTTAGGTTTATAATTTCTCAATTTCTATTTAAAATTAGTTGCTCCAAGATTTAAAGGAATATGATTTTTGAATTGTCCTTCTCTAAAAGTTTTTAGATCATCATAACACTGAATGAAAACATCTTTATATTTGACTAGTAGTTTCATTAACTTATCTTTTTCCTCATGCATGTAGTACTTACTGATACAGACCAACTTTGGATTGGCTTCATCTTCGATATTCACCTTCTCATAGCTTTCAAAAATTTTCGTAGTTTGATGCTATTTTTAAAAATATATATATCATGGTGATGGAATAAATTCTCAAGAGTCACAAGACCCTTCGGAATTTTATTCCCCTTTAGTTGAAGTATGCCATCATCTAAACTATCTTCTAAATTAGGGTAAAAATCTTTGCATTATGATTTAGAACCTTCAAAGAAAGTTCTCAAAAACATTTTGGCATTCTCCAAAAAGTTCTTTATCTAATTTTTATTTTCAAAAACTTGCCAAAAATCAGCATTATCCGGGACACTAGGTGATAAATCATTTCTATCTTATATGTGTCTTCCTTAAAGTTAGGGTGAGGAAGAAGGAGAGAAGTAGACACTGCCAATGAATCTGCTCTAGTGTTCTAATCTCTAGAAATTGATTCAATTAAGAAATCATCAAAGAATTCTATTTCATCCCAAACTATGTTTTGCTAATGATTTAATCTCTCATTTTTTATGGTAAAAATATTTCTCACTTGTTAAATAATTAATTCAGCATCACCTTTAACTCTGATCATCTTTATTCCCTTTCATTTTGATTCATTTAACCACAACAATAAGGATTCATACTCTATAATATTATTAGTATTTTTAAATTTGAATTTGAAAGTATAAGGGAATTTTTCACCATCAGGAGAGACTATAACTACTCCTACCCCTAAACCTGTAGATGAACACCTTCCATCAAATTCCATAGTCCAAATTTCTTCAAGATGAGTTCACCTGGGCAATGATTTTCCTTCCTTGTCTCTAAAGAAGAACATATAATTTCCAAATTCACATTATTCAAACAAAATCTAAGATTTTGGATCATCAAATGGAAGTACAATGTATTTCAACTTTACTATCAATTTTAATTTCATTTTGTGATTACCCACTGGAATAGTTTCTTGAGACCAATCCATCTTAGTTTCTCCTCCTATATCTTTACAAAAATTTATAATTAAAATTATACCATAACTAGTAGGGATATTTTCCAGTGAAATATTTAACCTCAACCTTTTTACTGGGATGAACCACTAGATGAACTTGTGCATCTTCAATCTATCTAATCAAAGGAATTTCTTTTTCATCTATAGAATAACATCTACCAAAATTTTTATTAAGGGACAAGACAATACCTTTAGCTACAGTAGTAGGCATGATGTTATTAGATGCACCTAAATCTATAATACAATTATTAATTTTGTGGCCATTTACAAATAAAGAAATGTAAAAAGGGTTAGGCTTTATATCAGACATATGTGAGGATTTATTATCTAAATAGGTTGCCAAATAATCTAAGGACATAGATGGTTCAATGTTATAAGTACATGACTCATTGGTGGAATATTCAACATTAAAAAATTGTTGACCATTAGGATCTATCCAAACATGATCACCTTTGACATATTTTACTAGTTTGTCAAACTCTTTAGGATTCAATTTAAGATACTCAGTAGGAGATATTTGTATTTTAGAAGATTTACAAAATTCAACCATATCAAAAGAATAACTAGAATATTGTTTTTATGATTTGAACCTCATAAACTTTTGAACTATTACTAGGGGCTCTCATAAGAGGTTTCTTATCTTTTACCAACATCTCATGACAATTTTAAGTGTCCTACTCCAAGAAGTGAATTATAGATTTGTTAGGTCCATCAAAAGATTTTTCCTCTTCTGTAACTTCTAATATCTCTTTTCTAATAGCTAGTTGTATGATTCTGACCATCTATAGACAAGAACTTCCATCATGATCTATGGTTAAATGAAAGACACACATATTGTTTTTTCTATGAGGGGATTATATTTCCAATCTTTGTTGCATCGGTGGAAGTCTTAATGTCTTACCACTAGCATTTGTTTGTTGATTGGAATTTCTTCTAGCAATATCTTAATATGGCTGCTAGAAAGATGAAGTATCCTTAGGCATCTGTCTCTTCAAGGCAATAATATCATTGGCCAGTCTTTAGATCATAGGATCATAGGAGGTGGAGGCTTGATAATTATGTACTTAAACTTCTTTCTTCTATTTACCAGTGGTGATAAGATCATCTTCTAGTTCAACATCCATACTTTGAACAATGACTAAATTTATGACTCTGGCTCTTCTCAAATGAAAAATAATATCTAGAGGCATGGAATTAATAAAGAATCACTTCTCATTTTTAGCATTTGGTCTCTTAGTGGCTTGGATTCTATTCACAAGTTTGGTAAATTTCACTGTGAATTTTCTTATAGGTTCATGAATTTCCTTTTTTAGCTGAGTTAATTGAGCGAGAAGAGAATGCTCATCTTGAACACTTTTGAACCTACTTTCAAATTTATTTTTCACATCATTCCATTTTACCATTGATGCATTAGGTAGGTGATAAAACCATTTAGATAAAACATCAGTGAGTGATTCAACAAAGAGTCTTACGGCTATATCTTCATGTTGGACTCCTGATACACCACATACTACAGAGAAAGAATTTATATGTTCATATATTGATACTTTTCCATCCCCTTTGAATTTTAATAAGTTATTTATTGAATCTTTAGGTAGGTCATTTAAATTAACCCCCAAATTTAGAGGTATAATAGCCAATCCCCAAGGAACTGGTGTTGGTTGAGCCATTGGAAGAATTAATGATGTAAGGTTTATGATAGGGGTAAGGGTAGTACCATGCAGAATTAAGGCTTGACAAATAGATGAGCCAAGGAATTTTATTGGAGGAGATAAAGGTCTACTCTCTTATTTTATAATTTAGGTAGGATTAATAGGAGAATTTAGCCTCTATAATTCTTTAAAAATATGATCAACAACTCCTCATCTTAAAGTTCTTGTATATCTTTTGAACTCCAAGATGAATTTAAAGAATAGGCTATTATGGATGAGGGTTAGGGTGTTGTTGAATAAGATGATTTTTTAGGTTATTTTGAAGGTTATTTGAAATACGCTTTCAAAGAGTACTTTAGGGGTTTGGGCTAATTCTTCCTCTTCTTCAAGCATGACACTAACTCTTTTGTATTGTTCAATGCTTTTCCTCAATTTCCAAGCCACTGTATTTGAACTAGATATTATATCTTTGTATTCATCATTAATTCACCCAAGGTTAGGTTAGATAATATTAAAAGTTCCCTCATGTGGTAATACCATTTTTACTCCTGATAAGACTCAAAATTTCTATCTTCTTGACTCTTCCCCAGAGGAGTTACCAAAAATCTGTTGGTTGATGGACTTGTCTTTCTTGATTTTACTTAATCTTTACTCCATGCCCCCTTTTTAAAATACAAATAAGTAATTAGCAATTGGGTAAACTAAAATTAGTTTCCCTCTAAATTCAAGATATAGCTCCCTTTGAAATATTTTCAATGAATTTTTAAAACTAAACTATAATATCTAGGTTTACTTTCAAATAGAAAGTAGTAAACATATCTAACATTTATTCATAGCCATGATATAAATGCGATGAAAGATAAAAGAGGTAAATCAACAAAGTTCATAGACTCTATCTCAAGTTTAACATATTTACATTTAATTAAAATTAAAAAAAATACATAGATTCTAAGAAATAATCATGAAATAAAATATAAGATCGATTCAAACTATGTAAACAGCCACCACATAGAAGCCATACTTGCAAAAAAATCCAATTTCATATATTCAAATGCATAGATTCAAGTATGTAATAACTATTCACCATCTATATTCAAAGATAAAGACTTTTCCAACAACAAAAAAAATAACTAACTTCACTTTTTCTCAAACCCCACAATAATTTCTTCTAAGAATAAATATATAACACTTCCTAGAGAGTGAAGTTTCTTCATAAAATAACTAATTCATGCAATATTATATTCACTTTTGTAACTGAAAGCTAGAGAAAGACTAAAATGAAACTATAACATCCTAAACATAGGTAGACATGAGACATGATCAAGGATAAGGTGGCACTAAGGAATCTTGTGATCTACCTTGTCCTTTAGATGGGACACATGGCACTTTCCATTCTTTGTGTGTAGTAGAGAATTATTGAATAATAGATAAGTTTGGTAAACCAATATGTAAAATTTGTTGTATCTGAACTTCTCTTTCCCATCGAACATCTTCCAATTTATTGACATAATTGGGAAAATGATCAACACAAATGGTTAACATAGACTCAATTTTCACCATTTTAGAAGAATCATCTATTACCAGTGCCTTAGATTCTTCCACCTTATTGATCATTTCTCTAAAGGATTGAATAATTGTGTCTACAGATTCAAGATTCATTCCATCTTATTTTAAGTATTTTACATCTATGAAGCCCAAATCATTTTCCATAGATAAAATAATTTCCTTTGATTCATTCAATAGTTTAATAAACTCTTCCTCACCCTACTTCACTATTGAATTTCTCCACTTAATACTCTTATTACATACATAAAGAATATTATAATTCAAAATTTGATACAAATTTTTACAATAGGAACTTAACCATGCCATATGCTTGAACTTCATTCATCTTGGAGAGAACAATTAACCACTTTGCTTCTTCCTTTCTCCAGGCAGTGATCTCAGAGCCTACTTCTACAATCATGATGACAATATCATTGTAGACTTTCTTCAAGTTAGTGATGTGTTGGATGCCTTCCTGGATGATTTTATGAAGCCATGCATTAAATTTTTTAATTTCCATCCTATTCTTATGTAATTTATCAAGCTTTTCTTGATTGGATGGGGATTTAGGATCAAATGAGACAGACAATTGAGAAATAGGTTGTGAATCTAGTCTATGAATCGCATTGATATACTTGACCATGAGATTCAAAGTTTGTTTTATATCCCTTTTGTCCATCTCATATTTCCATGTTATGCTAACCAACTTTTTGGTAGATACTTCCAAATTATGTACATCTCCATCCCTGGTAAAAGATCCAAGATTGATCTTTTCTATGATAAAATCTTTCCCTGTTGGATATTGAATTTCATGTTGTGTGAGTGCAACATCTATTTTAGAACTCCAATATCTTGTAGTTGGGTTGACCATTAACTTCGAGGTAGTTTCCAATTTCTTGGCCTTTGGAATTTTTCCAAGGTATCAGCTAACCATGCCCTCTAAGGGAAGAGAAATTAGAACCAGATTCCTTTTCTTATTTACAACAGCTTCTAGCCATTGAGGAGTATTTCTTAAAGCTTAATTTCTTGTGATTTCTTGACTTATACCCACATCGAATAATGCCTTTCATACCTTTAGTGATGAACTCATCAGATTCTGGGTTAACCTTTTCCTTATTAGTTTCCTCCATTTTTTATAGATCCACGACCTCTTCCAAAACATGATTCCTTTTTGCTTTTCCCTTACTTATTAACCTTTTAGAGTGAGAAGTTAAATTGGAAATAAGGGATTTATTTGATTTTGTCAAAAATTTACAATCTTTGACTTCAAACTATTTAATAATTGAAGCACAAATGCCAATGGAATCATTATAAAAAGACATAGGGATTTGTGGGGAAGACATAATATTTTCATCTAGAGATGTTTTTGGGTTCTCTACATTTGTTTTCCCAAACCTCTTCTATGTCAACTATTTTTATATCTTTCTGATCACTAATAAAGTCTTGAATTCTATTTGGTCTTCTTCCACCTTATCCCAATCAATGTTAAGAATATGTTGGGTTTGTGAGAGTTCATGAAACTTAGGATCCACAATATCCTATTCATTATCATAAACCCCATTAATTTCTATTTTTAATTTGAAAGAAAGAATTTGCCTTAAAGTGAACTTGGACTAGTGCCTTATCCTATCTTCAAGTTCATTTGAATAGTCGACCCATAGTCTTCTATTTGAGGAACATTTGTAAATTCATTTTTGACATTCAATTTACCTTCATCTAAACCGTCTACCCAAAATTATTCTCTCAATTTATGACCTAGCTTTATAATATTGAAGGTTGAACTTCCTCATATCTAATTCAAGATTTAATACATCAGACACTATTTTACATGTGTAATAGCCAAGTGAAATAGGGAATGAGACACTAGACTCCTTTTATGTTAAACACTTTTTATCCACATGGGCTAACTGTTTATAGACTTCAATAAGCAAAAAAGTGATCAAACACATATCAAGGTAATTTTACTAGTTGGCCATCAAAACCCCTAATTCTGATATAGGTAAACCTTGAGAACTAAATAAAATAGCTATGATAAATGTTAATCAGCTATTTATCTTCCTCATACATCCTTTGGTTCACATCACCTCTCAATTCATGCACCAACCTCATAGTAAACACATCATTAATTCTCCTATATTGTGCATAGAAATGTTTCATTTACAATTGCATGTAATACTCATAAATTTTGATACCTTAAGCATAGGGTCCATGAGGCAATCCTTTCCATTCTCTTGTTGATGCTAAACAATAAAATAGGTAGGAAGACATGAAATAAAATTTTATCCCAAGACAATTTCTCAGACCATCATGTAAACATTCAGCAATAATTTCAGCCCTATCAAGATATTGCTTTCTTTTAATAATTATCCAGATGAAGAAAAACATCCAATCCTCCCAAAAATGTGCATATTGTTTACCTTTCAGCCTACACATTAAGATAACAATATCTTAGATTTATTCTAAGAAATGATCTCTATTCAATGACCTAGGTAGTCTTGAAACACCTTTCTAAAACTTCAAGAGCCGATTCCTAGCAATGATACTCTTGTATAATGCTCTCTCCTATGTTATTACTTCTTTTTCTCTCCATTACTTTACAACTCATACTCATTTTGTGATGATTTAACTTGATTGGCATTGTTTTAAGGATGAGAAAATTATATCAATAATTACAAGCTCTTTGAGTGCCTATCTTTTCATACCAAATCAGGTCGATTTAATCCTTTTTTTTTAAACCTTATTAATTATCATTAATTTCCCATAAGAATCCTTTTTCATATAATCATTACCATTTCAATGATGGTCATGATTGTATTCAAATTAAATTTCCTTCCTTTGCAATTATCCACAATATATATCTTTCCCTTTTCAAAATCGCTCTCATTTAGACCATATGTCATTAAATCTTTTTAAACCAGTTGAATCATTGAAATTGAACCATAAATATCTAAAGGTTCAAGTTTAAAGTTCCTTAAAATTCATAGAGGACCATTGCCTTTACTACCTTTCATTACATTTCTTTCATTTGAAAAGAGTTTTGAATTCCTGTACTTTTGAACTCTTGTGCAATGTTAAAAAAAAGATACCAAACTTTTTTATTAATTCACACAAAGACCAAGAAGATGAAGGACTTGAATTTTTAAATTTTAAATTTTCAAAAAAGGTTCATGAGTATGGTTCAAGATTGAGTTTAAAATACACTGTCACTAAAAAAAAAGATGCATACGCTAGTTTATGTAAGGTTAAACAATGATGACATCCAAAACAAAGGGGAGGGTAACAAGTAAAAATATTTACTTTTTGTTTTGTTGTACAAAATCACCTTCTATATTTTATTCTTTAGGTTGAAATCTCAAATTAGTCTTTCAAAATATTCATTTCTAAAGTATTTTAAACATTTTTGGCTTACCTCAGTTTGCATGCCATCAAACCTCTATGCTACTTAGATATGTAAGTGGTCATTACTTTAGTTGAGTAGTTCATCAACTTAAATTTGTATGCTTTAGGGAGTTTGATGAACAATCCAAAGTTTTGGAGGGATACTACTTAGGTAGTAGACCAAATTTGGGTTGTGGAGCTACATTACTTTTAAGTCTGTGAAGTTAAGTAAAGTAGTTCTAAAAACCTTGATTACTCTTCCTAGACCAACTCAAAGTTGTGAAGCTAATTTACTTGCAAATCCATGGAGTGAAGTAAAGTAGGTTCAAAAACCTAGTTTACATTATTGTAGACCAATGCAAGTATTTAAAGTGCCTTTACTGCTCTACTCAGGTTCTTGAAGACTGATTACTTAAATCAACAAATTAGTCTTGAAACTCTAGATTACTCTTCATAGACCAACTTATCTTTTTGAAATGCCTTTACTACTCTACATGGGTTCTCAAAGACTAATTACCTAAATCAAAAAATTAGTCTTGAAACTTTGATTTACTCATCTTATATTGACCTAGGTTTTTAAAGTTTCTTTACTGCTCTACTTAGGATTTCGAAGACTAATTACTTACATCAGCAAATTAGTCTAGAAACTCTGGTTTACTCATCTTAAACTAACTCATACTTTTAGAGGGTCTTTATTGATCATGTTTGTGGGGTAGAATTACTTGATTTTTTTTCCATTTCTATCTTTTGAGGGTCTTTATTGCTTAGGTTTGTCGGGTAGCATTACTTGAGTTCTTACCATTTCTATATTTTTCAATAAAAAATCACAAGTCTAGAAAAAAATTTCTTTTTTGGAAAGGGTCTATGAATATGTAGGAGTGAGAACTTGTAAGTCCTATAACTTTTAATCTATAGCTCCATTTTAGGTGTTTTTTTTCAAAAGTGCATATTTTTTCAAGCTCTACACATTTGGTGATATTATTTTTGGACTTTTATAACATCTAATTTTTCCATAGTGTAAAGGATTAAGACTTAATTCAAACCTTTTTTAAATTTCTTCTTAGGTGCATTATCATCTATCCCTGACATCCCTCTCATACCTTCTCACACTAATTACTCATAGATGCATTCTTAGTGGTGCCCAACATCTAATATTGAGCATGTGTTACATTATAAATTAAGGGGGGGGGGGGGGGGGGTATTATGGATAATTCAAGGAAGTAATTTTATTGTGTATAATAGGTTCTTTGCTTTCATCTCAATTCTATAAATTGTATCAGTCTAATCTACACTAATGGATATAAACATTGAACCACTCACACCATTTAAATATCTTGAATATAATTCTAAACTGTAGCTCACCTTAAGAAGTAAAGGACTCTATTAGATCACTATGGGTGAGGAAACTAAACCATATATAGATGAAGAAAAGGTTAAGTGGTACAAAAAATTTGATGAGGCCTATGGATTCTTATGCTTTGTTAATGTATCAATCTAATCTACACTAATTGATATAAACATTGAACCACTCACACCATTTAACTATCTTGAATAGAAGTCTAAAATGTAGCTCACCTTAAGAAGTAAAGGACTCTATAAGATCACTATGGGTGAGGAAACTAAACCATATATAGATGAAGAAAAGGTTAAGTGGTACAAAAAAATTGATGAGGCCTATGGATTCTTATGCTTTGTCAATGTCTCCCAACCTCTTGTTTCATGTTGAATCTACAAAAACTCCTAAAAAGTTTGGACCATCCTAGACAAGATTTTTGGAGTGTAGGACATTATAAGGGGTCATGAGCTCATCTCATTGAGCCCAAGTGACTATGACACCATAAAGACTTCTTTCTAAATTTTAAATCACTAAGATTGTAATTTAAATAATATGGCATTGAGAAAATAACTGACCAGTTGATTCTATCTATGCTTATAAAACTAGGTCATGACTATTCAATTTTCATCTCTACATTTCATGCCACAAAATGTGCACTTAGATCCACTTAAAAAATTCTATAATTTTATGATTTTATTGATGGTAAAACTTGAGAGAAATATAAGTTGGTTCAAATGGGTGCACTGAAGTCTTCAAAATCACATGCCTTGATTGTCAATCAGGATAAGAAGAAGCCTTCTAAAAGTGGCAAATAATATAAGAAATAGTCTAGACCAGAACATGAGCACAAGAAGAATAAAAAATTAGATGCCAAGCCTAAGTCATCATCAAATTAGTCCTCCTAAAGTGGGAAAACTAAGAAGGAAACCTCAAATGCAACTTTTTCAAGAAACATGGGCATGATGAATCTCAGTGCATGAAAAAGAATATTGACACCTTGACTAAGATGCTTGAGAAGAATAACATTAGTGTTCCAAATTCATAAACTTAAAACATGTCTACATAATATTTTTCAAAGGTTAAAGATATAAAAAAATGGTAAAAACAATTAAAAGCACTTGTTGTAATAGATTTTTTACCTTTGACTTGGGTTATTGACTTGGGTGTTTCTTATCACATAACCTCCTCAAAGGATATATTTTAATAAATAGAGACATGTTCTATGCATTTAATTCTCATGGGTGATGACACTTCAACAAAATTCATTGGTAAATGCTTGATTGAAGTGACATGACCTTCAATGATGTTTTGTGTGTTCCTTCACTATCCACCAATCTTTTATCGATATACAAAATAACTTACATAGGTACAAGAAAGTGAGTTGAGTTCACACATAATTTATTAGTTATTATGGAGCTACATAATAACACCACAATAGATAATGGAAATTACAATCATAATTATAGGCCATATATCTTCTCATAATTTACCCTAGATCAGCCCTTAACTACACTACTTACTCATGCAGATGGAGTGAGCAAAATATGGCATGAACAGTTGGCCATTTAAGCTATTGTTACCCAAAGTAACTTAGTTTTCAATACATGCTTTCAAGGACGCCTAAATTCAAATTCTCAGATCGCCTATGAAATGGTTACATTCTTGGTAAGCATCTAGAAGAGAAATATGATAAGGGCAAATCAAGGAGAGCTGAATAGAAGCTAGAAATTATCCACAATAATATAGTAAGTTTATTTTTAAAACCTTCATTCAACTAGAAAAGATACATGATCACATTCATTGATGACTTTTTGAGGTACACCTAGGTGTTTTTTCTCAAAAATAAGTCTGAGGTCTTTGATCACTTCAAGGATTTCAAGGCACTTGTGGAGAAGCACTCAAACTATTCCATCAAAATTTTAAGGATTGATAATGGTGGGAAGTATGTTAAAAATAGGTTTGAGAAGTTTTGCATATTAGAGGGGATTCAAATGCACCACATATTTCAATATAGTCCTTAGTATAATGGTGTGTTTGAACATAAGAACTATACCTTAAAGGAAATGGCCAAATCCATGCTACAATCATTGTCGCGTGCTCCTCAGTTTTGGGCCAAAGTAATCAACTATGCATGTTATATTCAAAACCAAATTATACATAAATATTTAAAATTAATCACTCATTTTTAATCTTAGGATGGTCACAAGCCCATAGTGGACCACTTTTAAGTGTTTGGATCACTAACAATGGCCCATATTCCCCCAAGAAGAAATACAAGGCAATGGACCCTCAGAGTCAATCTTTTATCTTTGTGGGGTATGTAGAGGGTACTAAGGGATACAAGATTCCAAATCTTAATAATCATGAGTTGTTCATTGAAAGGAGTTTTAATTTTCATGAGGTCCCACTTGAACTCATTACTGGCACTCCAAACTCTTCAAAAGTTTCACTAGGCATTGATTCCACCTCAGACAATGACATGGATCCACCTCAAAATCCTCTCGATGATCAAGATGACTCTTCTTATTCTAATTCAATTTCAAGTGATGAGATTAGTGATGAGTATTATCTTCCTCCATATCACACTCACACTTTAGATGATGATGAATCACCTCCTGATTCTCCAATCTCATATAATTCTAGTCCCACTTGGGCTAGACAAACACTTCAAAGTGATAGGAAATGGGTTAAGAATATATTAAATACAAGGTGGACACATTAATTTTTTTAGGGGACTTCACATGCCTACTTGGCCATTGACTTTGGTCCACAAACCTTTCATGAGGCATCTGATATTCTAGAATGAGATTCTACTATGCAAGAGGAGTATAGTTCCCTAATCAAGAGCAAAGCATGGAACTCGGTCCCTCTTCCTAAAGGAATAAAATTAGTTCATTTAAAATGGGTTTATAAAACTAAATATGGTGAATATGGGTCTATTGACAAGTACAAATCTCATCTAGTTGTAAAGGGCTTTTCCTAGGTGCTTGGCATAGACTACATCAAGACATTTACTCCTATAGCCAAGATGACTTCTATTAGACTCACTCTAGCCATCATAGTCATATATTGATTGGATGTTCACTAAATATATGCCAAGAGTGATTTTATACATGGTGACATCAATGAAGAGATATACATAGAGCAACTACAAGGATTGGTAGAAGATTCCTCCTTAGTCTGCAAACTCAAAAAAATTATCTATGGACTCAAACAAGCCCCTCAAGCATGGTATGCAAAGATACACTCCTTTGTCCTCACAATTGAGTTCACAAGATGCCACTCAGATTTTATTGTCTACATATTTTGGTAGGATGATTCTTTATTGATCTTAGTTCTCTATGTGGATGACTTGTTGATTACAAGGAGCTCACAATCATCCATATAAATAGTAAAAACTACACTTTTAGACAGATTTTCAATGACAAACATTGGATTGTTGCATTAATTTCTCAAGATTGAAATCATTCTATCAAATTTTAATATAACTTTATCATAATCCAAGTATTCTCTTGATTTTATTGTGAGGTTTAACATGGTTGATTCTAAGCCCACTCTTATTTGATGTAAATCTTGAGGTTGGTTGTCTTACATAATTGGTTGATGCAACTCCATATTGATATCTTGTAGGTAGTCTTATCTATCTCACACAAAATATACCTAAAATATATTATGTAATTGGCATGGTCTCGTAGTTTATATAGGATCCACATGAATTGCATTGGAAAGTAGCTAATCAGATTATGCATTATGTTCAAGATTCACATAACTATGGGATACACTATAGAGTAAGAACAAAGGTTGATTTGATTAGATGCACAAATTTAGATTAGGATGGAGATATTCAAAATAAAAAATAACACTTTAAGATATAGTTTCTCACTTGGTTTAGGTCCAATATGTTGTTTAAGTAAGAAGCAACATATGATTACTTTATTATATATAAAAGTAGAATACAAAGGGGTTGTCAATACCAGCACTGAGGTAATTTGGATTCAGGGGATTCTCACTAAGTCTGGCATCTATTTTCATAAGATAATAATCATGTACTATGACAACCAAATCACTATCCATATTTTTAGGAATCTATTTCTCCATCAAATGACCAAACACATAGAGATTCACATGGATTTCATCAAGGAACTTATCAACAAGCAAGCCATTGATCTTTGATACTATCCAACATTGGAGTAGATTGTAGATATTTTGACCAATCCCTACATAAAAAGTAAATTTGTTTATTTTCAATCTCTCATTGGGGTTAGGGATGCTCCACCTTCTTCTTCCTATGGAGGTTCTTCACTATGTACTGGGGTACCTCATCAGGCTTTCGATGCTTGGACCTAATTCTCATCTCACCTAAGCTATGCTTAAGGGGAGGTGTTGGTGTAGTGATTTTTTCATATTGAGTTTTCCCTACATGGCCTTATGACCATTCTATGTCAATTAAGCTTCCTTAGGTTAGTTATAAAAGGGTCACATAGGCTAAGTATATTTTAATGCAATTATCTAGAAAGGAAAATTAGAGGCTTCCACATATTGCCCTAATTTTCTTTATATGTACCCCAATTTTAGTTTTTAGAAGGTAAGATAGGTTAATGTGATTTTATGAAATTATCCATATTTTAAAATATTGTTGTGTTAAGATAAATTTCTTCCTTGTTTACAATTTATCTATGATTTCATTTCTCCATACATAGATTTTCTCAATCTTCTATGCAATGATCCAAGTTCGTGGCCAATATAACATGGTAAAATTAAATTAGTGAACTTATTGGGTCAAAATAGTAATTATAAAATCTTTTTTGGTTTGCTTACCAAGTATCAAGCATTCAAAATCTTAGTTAACCTATCAACCTTATTTTGGCATTTAACCTAATCAAAACCTTATCGACCATAATCATGTAACTAGTCAATTCATAGGTTTTATAACCTTTCAAACACATCTACATGGTCCATTTTTTGATTTGAATTCTCTATTTAAAGTTTTTAATTTTTTTTTATAATAGTGTCTAGGTGGTTGTTCTAAGTGAGTCTCTTTCACCATCTAGATTAGTGCAATTTTGTTTTAATTTTTTCAATCTAATTAAATCCTTAATTCAATGTGTACTTTAACTTATTCTATTATACACAAAAAGATAAAAACTCATTAAAAAATGTTACTTTTGTAATAATTATTCTTTCATTAGTGTTTGTTTGTGACACTTATGACACCCTATTTTATTATATTCTTTCATAATTTTCTTGTTTTTAAGCATTAAATTGAACAATTATTGTTTTTTTTAAATTACAATATTTTTTACTTTCAATTAAAGTTAAATTCACAATAAAAAGGGTTGATTTTTAAATCATTTATTTATTATCATTTTTAAAGGGAAACTATGGATTTGCCTAACTTTGTTCTAGATGAATGTCAAATACTTAATGAAAATAACTATTATATGGAAAATTCATGTTAAAGTAGAATTTATGGATAAAAATTTGTGTAAATTTGTTGTCAAGATTGAAAAAACCTCAACAGGATGACATGTTGCCCCTAGACTTTCAAATGTGTTTCAACATAAATTACAACAAGCCATGTTGATTATCTTGTAGATTGTTAAGGACGAATTCCTCATCCACATTGATAATCAAGAGTAACCTAGTAATGCTTTCAAACTCCTTAAATACATGCATGAGGGCACTCATCTCTAAAAAATTATTAAATTCATTCTTCAATTCCTAACTACACCTATGAAAGGCAATGAAAAACTTATAATTTTTTTGTTGAGATTATGAATTTTAAAGCTTGATTAGATGATTGTAACTATAATTTGATTAGAGATCAATCTATTTTATTATTTAGCTTATCATTCATAAAAAATGCATAATTTTATTTCCATTTTAAATTCTAAGTATCAAATTGAGAAATATATCCCTGACCTTACCACTTTTTGTACTCTCCTAATTCAAGAAGAGAAAGTTATGACTAATTTTGATTCTAAATAGAATTTCACTCAGGCACTTCTCACCCTTAACTCTATTTTTGAGAATAATAGAAACTCAGAAACCTAACCTTAATTATACTAAAGGCAAAAATGGGAATACGAGATCTGGTAATAAATATCATAAACCTGAGTTTAATGGGAATTATAACCTATGTGGTAAATTTTGTCATCAAATGGAAACTTGTTAGAAAAAGATGTATAAGGTTAAAAATCAATCTTATAAAAATAATAAAGGTAAAAAATATACTCAAAACAAAAAGATGAATGAAAACCCTAATCAAAATAACAATGAGGATCAAAATTCAAATGTTATTGATTTATATTTTACTTTATTTACTTCAAATAAAAATGATTAGATTTTATATACTAGTGCACCACACCATATGACTCAATTATATAATATATTATATGATTCTAGAGATATCTTTGAGAATATTTACTTAGGAGACAATTCATGTTTAGAAACAACTAAGAAAGGAAAGGAAAATTTTACAAATGTTATTATTAATGATGTTTTCTCTATACCTAATCATAAAAATAGATTATTATCTTATTCGCAACTTACTAACGATAATTTCGTTATAAAATTACTTAAAGATAGTTGGTTCTTTATTAATCAATCTGGTTCTTTGATTGTTGAATGGGTTCAAAAGAATGGTTTATACATCTTCTCTCCTACATATTTTTTTTCATAGCATAATAAGAATGAATATCAATTATGGAATTAAATATTAGGACATGTTAATTTTACAATATTACATCTTATGCCTACTAATAATTCTATTTTACTTCTTTCTATACCTTCTCATCATGAAAATTATGATGGTTACTTACAGGGTAAGCAAAATATTAACCATTTGCACAAGAATCATGATAAAAATTCATCACATCATTTAGAATTAATACATAATGATGTTTCAGGACATCATGAAGTTGTATCTCTTAATGGTTATTTGTATACTATTACTTTTATCGATAATTACACTAGAATGATCTCGTCATAGTTCATTAAAAAAATATGATGTGTTGTCTAAATTCAAAAAATTTAAAGTTTGTTGAAATTCATTTAATTTTCATATTAAGATATTAAGATCTGATAATGGTGGAAAATACATTAGTAAAGAGTTTGATTCTTTTTTCATTTCTTGTTGTATTCAAAGGGAACTAACAACTCCCTATTCCCCTCAACAAAATGGTATTGTTAAAAGGAGAAAACATGCCATTATAGAAATGGCTAGAAGAATGTTATGATCTAAAAATGTTCTTGATTTTGTATGGGATGAATTCATTAATATTTCTAGGAATATTATGAATAGATTCCATACCAAATATTTTAATCTTTTTACCCCTTTAAAAATATGGTTTAGAAGGAAACCTAGTGTGGCTCATCTTAGGATCTTTGGTAGAGTTATTTGCATCTTTGTTTTTAAAGTAAAAATAAATAAGATTGATACTACCTCTTTTTATTGCATTTTCATAGGTTATAGAGGTAAGACAAAAGTTTTAATATTTCATGATCCATCTAAAATGTAAAACATTAAGAATAACATGGTTCTTATTCTCAAAAAATATTTTTGTGAGCCCTCTATGGAACCTAAACAATGTTCTTCTTTTGATGAACCCGAATCTCATGTTTTTCCTTATGAAGATTAAAATGCCCTAGAAAAATTTAATCCATATTTATAAAACTTAGAGTCTGAGGAACCTCCTAAATTTCATGTTTAAAATAAAATACCTAAATGTTTAGAATCCCTAATCTAATCTTCGAATGTTAAAAATCTTAATAAATTAAATAGAAGTCCAAATTGTTATCATGATTTAATGACTATGTATGAGTCTTAACCTCAATATTTTGAGGAAACTACTCAGTAAGATAGATGGAATGTTGTTATGTAAGCTAGATATAATGCCTTAACTAAAAATCAGATTTGGGATCTCATCCCTCCACTACCAAATAGGCATATTATCAATTATATATGGCTTTATAAGATTAAATATAATTTAATTTATTAGGTTGACAATTTTAAAGCTATATTAGTTTCTTATGGGTTTACTTAAAAACCTAAGATTGACTATGTTAAAACCTTTTCTATTGTAGTATAAATGAGTAATGTTCGATTAATTATTGATCTTGTAGCCCAAAATGGTTTGATTATGCACCAAATAGATGTCAAGAATTCTTTTCTAAATGGTTATTTATAAGAATAAATCTACATGACTCAAACTAAAGGTTTAACCTCTGGTCCATCCATCTCACCACTTTTCCTTCAAACTATCTCCTCATGCATGAGAAAACTAACCCTATTTTGAGACAAAATAGAAGGATTTTCACTATTAGATTTGGAAAAATTATGATTTCAACACCTTATTAGCCTCCTAAGGGTACTCTGTACCAAATTTCACCCCACAAATTTGAGTTTAAGACCTCTATCTCCTCAAATTTCCAAGGTAAAATTTGTAGGAAAGGTTGTTGTAGGGTAGCTAGGGTTGACTGTATTTGCTTCCTTATTGGGACCTTCTCCATGCTATATATCATGATATTTTCTTCATTATTTGGTTTCAATTTAGAACCCTCAAGCTATTATCATTTCATGCTTAGGTCTTTAAGGAGGATACTTTGGCTATGATTGGATTGAGACCATGTTCTATCCCTATAACTGTCTTCTTGGCAAAAATTAGGGCTTATATATGTTTCATAGAGGTTAATCCTACTATAATTGAAGTAATTTCTAATTAATTTTCTCCAAATCCACCAATAAAACTCATTTTATATAAGTAAAAACCCTACCTTCAACTTTACTATATACCTCAACTATATGTGATAATCTATAAGCCTGTAGGTGCATATGTGGGGTTTGTCTCCTTTGATTTTTATGTGAGAAGACCATTGGATTTATTATATGGTAAAAACCCTGATTTTAATAAACCTCTTCACCTTAGAGCCTTAAAAACACCATGTATAAGTCAAATTAGGCCACTCTCTAATGTGTTGGTTGTAGGTGCTTGTCTTAAGCTTGTTATATAGATATGGGAGGGTACATTAGGTCATCTCATCCAAGAAAACATTATCTCATGACATAAGTTCTAAATATTGTTTTTTGGAACATTTGGGATTGTTTCACCCTCCTTGGCATAGTTTAGGATTGATCCCATGAAGTACAAGTCACTTTTTCAACACTATCTTGTAGATATCACTGCCCCTTTTTAGTGGGTTTTTTGTAACTTTGAGACCTTGAAACTCTCATCTCCAATCATTATTTTTATCTAAAAATTGGCATAGTTGTTTTAGGTGGATATGGATATGAGGTTAACCAATTTTGAGACCTTATAACTTCATTCAACCCTTTTAAAAAGACTTCACAAAAGTTACTAGTGTATTATTTTGGCCAATTTAGGAACACAATCCCAATTTGCTCAACTTTGCAAATGAGTCTTTTTGATGTTTCCAATGACTCCAAAGAACTTTAAAATGCTTATAATTGTAAATTAAACTTTTTAAAATTAGTGAGAGCACATTGAACATTGGAAAACACATTATTTTGTAACCTCAAGAAGTATAGGTCATATAAGTGTTGTAAGTGGTGGTTTTGGTGCAATTTGGTGCTCTCTTACTTGGATAAGAGTTTAATAAGTTGTTTGAGTATTCCATCATGTATATTTATCTTTGAACACACCAAATAATGCTCAATAAATACATAAACCACTTCCTCTTCTCCTATAGCCTACAAATTAGCTTTCAAGTAAGAACTAGCTTTCTCTTGATATGATAATCTAAAGATGCTATGACTGATGCTTCCACCATTGAAAGGGCCTACCATAAGTTGAAATCATATTCCAAAACCACATATCTCCACCCATTTCTAAGTTCAATAAATTTGGATTAATTTGGACCCTAATTGGTTGCATAGGCAACTTTGAGGATTGAACCTTCTTAATGATGTTTAATAAAGGAGAAGGCATAAATATACAAAAAAAATCACTAAATTGAAGATAACTCAGTATAATAGCATTCCTTAGTGCAATTTTTTCCAACTCATCATGTACGGCCTATGGTGAGTGAAAGTCTTCGACTAGTTTTGACCCTGCCAAGGAGCATTGGGGAAGGAAAGGTGAAATTTATAGTTTTTGAAGCTACCAAAGTAATCTGATCATATAAGTGAGTATGGGGAAGTTCTAGAAACATCTCTAAAATGCTTGACCTATAAAAATTTTTACAAGTCTATACAACTGGCTAAAACTCCCTTTTTCAAGTATTTTCTTCATTTTAACTTGCACCTATAGACTTTGTCAGTTACAAATAGTTATTTAAGACACATTAGGACATAAGGAACATAAAGTCACCCTTTTAGACTTGAGAAAATCCAAATAAACATATAAAAATCATTAAATTCCCATTTTTGACCTTTAAAAAGAACCTAAGAGACATGGAACACTAATGCAAAGAGTGCCCAAGGATAATATAATATTTAATCACATTAAATGACCTATGAAACAATTCATGACAAAATTTTTAGCTATGAGGTTGAATCAATTTTATCAAGGGTTAAAAATGGTCAACAATATCCTTTACAAAAAAGATGGAAGAGGACAATAGTGCCAAACTAGAACACTACCAAGGTGTGCTAGTGTCTAATTCAGGTACTAATGTCCAGGTGGTAGAATCTAAGGCACTCAAGGTTTGAATGCCTAAGAGTGGGTTTGAGATTGATTTTGACATGTCTAGGGATATGTAAGGCCCACATGAAATCTAGATGAGTGTTTAAATAAACCCGAAGAGAGGTATAGGGATAAGATAGGTATGGGTGGTCTCAAGTAACAATCTTAGAGCTCAAGTGACAATTTAGATGGATGCATTCACCCCCTTATTTCTAGAAATGAATAAAATAAAAATGAATGCAATAATGGAAAATAAATTTACCTATTCTTACCTAAGAGGTGAATCCCATAAATCTAGGTTTGAGTATGTGAAGTGTGCTCCATTGCATGTCCTACAAATGAAACACACATAGATTAGTTCTCACTTCAGAGAAATAAAAGGGAAAGACAAAAATAAGTAAAGAGACAAGAGAGAGGAAAGGAATGAATACACCTTATTGGGTATATGACCCAATGCATAAACTTGGTGACATCTTGTGTGTGTACCTAGTCATTAATTAGCGAATAAATTGGATTGAACTAAATGGTTCGCTCAATACCCATGTGTGGGTGGATAAAGAACTCAAGTTGGACTTGACTCCATAATTTCCCACCCATTTTTGGTTGATCAAAACCTATGATATCTTGGAGGGTAAGTTCAAAAAGTTGGGGGACAAAAAGTGGCCTATTGATGGACATGATTTTCTTGAAATTTTAGAAATCTAAACTTTCGTAGCTAATGTGATATATCTACACTCCAAATTTGAAGATGGTGTAAGAACATGAAATGTAAAATTTTGAGTCTAGTTTCTAAAACAGTATTTTTTTTAAAAATGGTTAAGTATAACTAGGTCAAACATCTAAAATTTGAATAAGAACTATGATTTTTTAAAGAAAATAAAGTAAATAGACGGTCATGTTTTGCACCTTTTTTAACAACATTTAATATTATTTAAAACCCTTTGAGTAAAATATATAGATAAGATCTTCTAGTTTGTGACCAATATTTCTTATATTTTTTCAATTAATACTTTTTTATGAGTTTTGAAAGTAAATAGATCCAAAAAATTGATAAAAATGGATATCCATTTTTGTGACATGCCTAACAACCTCCAAAAATGATTTTTAAAAAAATGTGTGGAGAATTAGGCCTAGTGTGTGATCATATAACTTGTTTTTCATTTGGATCAATGAAAGACAAATTGCATGAAAATGTCTAGGCATGTATGTTTGTGGCATGTAGTGGCCTGAAAAAGGTATAGTTAAAAATCAACATAGTTTAAAGCTTTAAATTAGTCCAAAAAATATATAAATTATATTTTTGGAAAGAGGAGAGCATGCTCATCATGATGGTATTAAAGTTTTTGAATTTTCGCGTTAAAATTCATAGTGTATTTATTGATCAATGTTTAAATTTGTTGTTTTTATCATAAATATCAAACATAACTATAGATTTATAGGTCTAAGCCTTAGGATTGAGAATCCAAGCCATTCCAGAGCCAAAATGCACAGGATTTAAATTCAAATTCAAATAGTACAATTGCATCAATAATGTGATCATGGTTTGAATGTGTTCATGTTATTAACTACATTAATAATGTGATCAGATTGATTAATAATAATATGTCATTAATAGAATGATGGAATTAATAATTCAATCATGTTATATACTCACATCACCCAAAAACCTGAATTTACATTTTGACCTACTAAATGAGCCATTATGCCTAGTAGTCTTAATAATAGAGTTTGGTTGATTAAGATTATTATTTAGGACTAATGTTCTTGTCAATATTTGATAAAATTGAATGATAATTTAGATGTATTAACCTGCGAATCAATTTATTTTTCATTTCATATGAGTCTAATCTTACTTAAAATGTAAATAGTCCTAGTTCATTCTAGATAGGGTCAAGAAGTCCAAAAGTTAGTTTTTGGTGATCCACTAATCCAAATCACTCATAATTTAGTATATTTGATTTATATTTCATTTTTTACATGAATAAATAAATTATATTGTCCAAAAATCAATTGGAGTACAAGGATCCTCTGACTAAGTACTAATGGACCTAGAGTATTAGGTCCAAAAGAGAGTTCAGTGATATTTTAAATGTTTGAGGATTAGTTATTTGAAATTTGGTATTTGAAAAGGGATTTATAGTCTTCATAAGATTAAAATGATGTTTTTGAATAATAAAAAATAAATCAAGGGTCATTGTCTTTTGTGTCAAGAGTGTATACAATTCTAAAAGAGGCTAAATTTGGTTAAACAGGACTGTGTTATTCTTTGTGAATAGTTGGTGATGTTTGGAACTTGTAAAAAACTTTTATAGATTTTTTATTATTATTTGAGTCATCAATTTAAGTTCTATAAGGATCTATTTTCAAGGTATATCAATGCATTATTTCCCTATTTTGCTTATAATAAGTTGTATTCTATCAAGTTTAGAGATGTCACAAACATACATGCCTTATGATATAACTGATTTTATCATGAGATGCCCAAAACATGATTTTATAATTTGATTTGGGATATTATATAGGATGAAAAAATTTGGGATTATAACTTTTAGAAGACTTACAAAATGTTCAAACTAAGGAGATTACTAAAAAAAAGGCTACAAGTAAATAGTCTCACTATTGAGCTTGAAGTGTATAAGTGTATGTTGGGAAGTGAGAGAGAGGAATAAATGGGTTGAGACAAGTGTGTTAATATAAATAAAGGTCATCCATAGTGGTAGGATTGTAGTCATGAGATCAACAACACGTTTTTTATATTTTGAGCCTTTAATTGTGAACTTATGAGGAGATAGTGAGTGAGAGAATGAGACGAGATGAGAAAATGAAGGAATTGAATCTAGGAATGAGAAAAAAGGTTTATTAGGGGTATAATAATAGTAATAAATGAATCCATGGTGCTTAGTAAATAGGTTTATTTTAGGAGATAAATGTAAGAAGAAAGAGTATTGTTGAAGCTTGAAGTTTAAAGACAAAGTAAAGCATTTGCAATTTGTGATCAATAACCAAGTTCAGAGCCAGGCATGGTGAAAATTTTCTTTTCTCATAACCCTATGCATCAGAATGTATACCTAGCAAATGAGGAGGAATGACCTTGCTCAATAAGTCAAAATACAAAATACACTCCTAAGAGATTAAGTTATTTGATCAAATGTAGAATTCATCCACATATGTAAACATAATTCCAAGAATCATGGATGTTTATTACATATAATAGTCATCAATCCATACTTGAAGATATAATAAATATTATAAATCTAATCATGGTGTATCATGAATCTACACTGAGGCACAAGTCCAAAATACACTTCACCTGACCAGTAAAATATTACATGTCACTAAGTTCTCCATACATGGGTACAACATGTCCTATCCAATGATTTAACAATCAACATGAAGGGATAAATTTAAGTTTTGAGGGAATTTATTTTTTAATTTAAACAACATAAATATATGTTATTACAATTTTGGTTAATAAGAATTTTAGTGAAAATTGGTGCATCTACTACCTTGTTGTTACACCTTTAAATTCTATTAAATTCTTCATGAAAGAGTAAACTAGTGATATATTTAGTCAAATAAAATACATTCTCACTTATGTAGATATAGAATAAAATACTAATTTAGTAACCTTAGATTAGTTCCAAATCTATAAATACTTTTCCATCTCAGTCAACCATGCTTCAACTCCATCACCCATAACAATTCAATCGAACTTAGGTAGATTCACCTTTTTCATATCTCTAGCCAAATCCACATCTACCTGTGCTCTCACATCCTAAAGGGTTTCGTTGCTCAGTGGGATGATATTCAAGTTAATCCTAGTGTTCTTCCTCTTCATGGCCATGAACTTCCTATTTTTGGGCTAAAATTTGGTCCCTTATTTCATTCATAATTACAAGAATCTGATCTAACTTTGTTGATTTCTCAACAACAAATCCATTAGGATCAAATGGAGGGTTATCATTAAATTTTGAAGGACCCTCTATGGATAATCTATCTTTCACAATTATCCTTTTTGGTAAACATAAGGATATAAAAATGTTAGTATGCTTAGTAGGCCCTAGATTTTGAAATGTAGATCGGATACCACCTCTAACATCCCCACTAAGATACACATAGAATAATGTGATTTTTATGAAATGTAATCAATATATTTCACCATGAGAATGTAATTAGTGATCAAAATAATACACATTAAGTATTTTAACTAGAAAATATGCATGTGACATCTATGCGTCACTGATTACTATCATCGTATGAAACACACAATAACTGAATATCAAAAGTAATTACAAATATCTAGCCATAACTATTACAAATATATAGCCACTTCTATCAATGTAAAATGAGAAAATAATTAAATCTCATCGAAGATAATGTTTCAATATACAATATACAAGGCTCCATAGAGTATGAGTTCCCCAAACTTCAGTATCTATGGTAATTTCAAGTGTCATCTCCAAATAAGTACTACTATAGGAAGGTGTAACATCATCTAAGTAATTTTACACACCAACCATGGACCATTAATCCCCAACACAATCCCCCATTAGAGAATGGCCATCCCTTTATGTATGAGTAAATAGTGATGTTGTGGGAATCAAGAGAGACATGATAGTAGTTGTGTGATGTATGTCTTCTAGGAATATGAAGTGTATCATAATTAAATCCATTCTAACATGATACAACATAGGTATGTAACTCATACATATGAAATGAAAATGTCTAATTAAACATTACTTTGGCCAAAGCTTTTAGTAGTTATTGATATGTAGGATTAGTCCAATTCATGCACACCACTTGATTAGATTATCTTAATTTGGAATTGGTTATGATAGCAATCTATTAAATTCCATTTTATTACTTACTTAGTACCAATAATATGACATTTGGTTAATATAAAGATAACCAATAGATTCGTATAGATTATTTCCTATTAGTAGTCATAAGACATGATAAACCTAGGAATAATCAAACTACATACATTTAGTCTATCAAACATATGAATGAATATCCACAATATTACTTATCACATAAATATCATGTAAACAACTACATTTTATATCAACTAGATATAATATATGTTTATAATGCATAATCTAATTTTTGTAAGTAGATTTAAATACAAAGTATATTATAAGACAAGCAATAATATTACAATCCTTCATTTTCATGTATACATGTCTCAATTTCAACAACCAGTCATAATAAAGAAAGTCATAATTATCATGAAAACATAATCTTTAATTTAAACAACTTATTATAATTTTAGTAGAATGTGTTCATGTAATTATAGATTCTTGACCTTCATGATTATATGGTTTATTTTTAGTATTTAATAATACTATATCTATAATCATGCCTCTATATGCTATATATAAGTACCTAAGCCTTTATATTGATATTTTTCATATATATGAACACCTATATATCTTAATTATATTCATAACATGTACCATATATTAGGAATCAAACAATACATAAATACTCTTTATAGATATTATCTATCATTTTATAATTCTAATTAGTGTATAATCATGAGCTTCAATAGTTCAATGGTTTGCTCTAATGTAATTTTCACGTCCAATTAAGTATTCTATTTTATTTACACATATTTTCTTCCTTATTTTCAAGATAATTGCTTCCAAAAAGTGTCATAATCACATTATTCAACCACCACATTGTTAGGTGCAATTTTATGTGAGTTTTATTAGAAACCAAAATTGTATAATAATTAAGAACTTAAGAATTCTACATGTTTCCTCAACACATAGCTTCACTTTGATCATAAATATATTTGTCAATGGAAATAAATCTTAAAATAGTTCAATCATAAGATCAAATATTCTACTTTATTTATGTTTTTTAAGCATCTCATCCTAATTTTATTATTGTAAAGGAAGATTATCTCAATACTATACACCACACAATATATTCATCACCATATAAATGACACATAATGGTGCTAATAACACAAAATGTTCATTCTAATTTACTATAGTTATAATCAACATAGATAATCAAATGATAATCAATAATATATCAATTTGACTTAATCATAACCTATAGAAATCATAACCTAATGATAATATAAATAGAAAAATTATATTAATCTATATTGATAAATCATGACCTATGATTAATTGAATGATAATTATACATAAATCTAAAATTAAATAACACTTAACATCAATTTCATTCATATATAGGTATCCCTAGTTTTACTTAAATAGTCTACATAATCATGAACAAGCTATCTAATATTTTAACTATACTCATCTCCTTCAAGGTTATCATGGACATCATTTGTCCATTTATCTTCAATATTTAGAAAATTAATGAAATTGGTTAAGTTAACATCTCCATCAGGAAGACAGGTTTTCAATGGCACTAAACCAAATGGGAATACCTTGCAACCAATATGACTTAGAATAAGGTGTTGGATATAGTTAATAACATTTATCCTCCTTTGTTCATAACTTATCATTAGATGATTGCACAATATAATCTTTGAGGCTCTTTATTCCACTATTTCCCATAGTTTTCTATCAACTAAAGTAGGATTACAGTTTGTCAAAGATGAACTATCCTTTTATTTTGTCACATTTTCATTTGACTGAGGCCAATATTGGAGATCACCCATGGAAACCACTATTATTTTATCTATTAAAAAATAGTTTTATCTATGCAATCAATGGTTCAATCACCCTTGGATTAAACAAATTAATTTCCCCCAAATTTAGCAATGGTGATGTTGATCTCTGTTATATTCAAAGGAAAAATAGAAATATAAAAAATTATGTAAACATAGGTTCCCAAATCCACCAAATATGATAGTAAATTTGATAGTGAACAAGAAAATATGGGAAAAAATTCATGAAAAATGATGGAGAAAGAAAATATGTAATTATTTATTTATAAAAAATGGCTTGGATTGATGGTAAAAATGTTTTGACAACATTTACAGTTTACCCTACTCTCTGATGCTCTAATAGAAGACCAATTATGTTATTTGACTAACATTAGCAAATAATATTTATTTTGGATTAACACACAGTCCATGCATATATTCCTATATGAATAATTATTCATTCGTATGTATATATTGTTGGTTTTTATAAGATGAATGCAAATAATATGAATATAAAGATAAATTTATGGATTTCATAAAATTAAATGATGGCACCTACTTGGTAAAATATTGAAATGACACGTTTAGAATATCCTCCTTTCTTATGTGCTCTATTGTACTCACTTTCTCTCCACTTGCACCTTCTCTTCTCTCTCCCTTCATCTCAAATTCATGCTCACACTATATCTTTTTTTTCTCCTCCAATTAATTTTTGTTATGCCACTCTTCCTTTCATATTAATTATGAGTTCTATTTAATGCTTTAAAACTCACCTTAGATAATCATGATTTTTCTTCTTTAATGCTTGCCTTTTTTATCCTTTTTAGTTGTCATTCTTTATTTTATTTCAATTCACTTTATTTCCTTTTTGTGTTTTTTCTTCTTATTTCTATTTTTCCTAAACCTCTAATTTGTTTTTGTACTTTATTTATTTTATTCCTTTTTATTCCCTAATTATAATATAATATAATATATTTAATAATAACAGCATTATTTTATTCAATTTTCCTATTATTATTAATAATATGACTCAAAAATAGATAATCAATAAATAATCATAATTAATTACTATATATAAAAATTAAATAACATTATTTTATCCAAAAATGGTAAATCACGTTACGTAGACTATCTATGTCTTTTCAACAGTAATTAACAATCTTGAAGTATCATAAAGATAATGTGCCAATGTTATTGTAAAACATTAATGATCATGAATACAATAACATGACATAAACATATAGTACCATAAAATAATCACATGAGATTAACTTCACATAACAATTAAACTATGTTAACACACAACTACTATGCATAAATAGTTATCAAAATGCAAACAACCATTTAAAATGTATTAATTCTAACCAAACACCTCCATATACATCACCCTCTATGATTATGTTTTACCTCCATCGTACTCTAAGGGATAAATATATACTACATCCAACTTATGACAAAAACGTAGTTAACCTAATAATCATCATGATATATATATATATATATATATATATATATATATATATATATATATATATATATATATATATATATATATATATACATATATATCATAAAATACTATTGTAATAAAAAATCAACATGATTATAATATAAGAATATACCATATAACTAAACTCATGCCAATGAAATCATGAAATCAAAACAACATACGACTATCCCATAATTGTATGACTTATAGCTTAGTTACTAATAATCAAATCAAGTCACCAACTATAAATATCCATGGATAATCAAGTAAATTTGCTTAGTGAGAAATCAAAATATAACAAAGATGATGTTATATTATATAATCATATATAATATAAGGATGTAGATAATGATTTATTTAAATATGAGAAAAGTCATACCCAAGTTAGCCAATATCATTTTGAGAACAAGGACGGTATCCTTTTATAGTTCATAGAAATAAAATCCAGAATTCCTTTAGATTTCTATCCCTAAAATATAAGTAATATAATCAGTATGAAGGACCAAACTTTTCCCCATCAATACCAAGCCACTTCTATCAATCCTAGTGGTCTAAATAAATCTAACTTAGAGTTGAATAATGAGGAACCCAATTTTCATGTCTTCCTTGATAATATTTTTAAATGAAAATCAATTCTAGATTAGAAAATCCATCAGGATCATAACCTAGTTGTATCTAATCAAATTCAATAATTAAGCCAATAATTGGAAAAAAATTCTTACCAAATGAATCCTCTTATATTAAACCCTTCATAACAAAATTCCAATAATCAACAATCCAATAATTGACAATTCAATGCCAATCAAACCCATGTGTCACCCAAATCTAATGTTATCCAATCATCATAAATGCCAATCAAGGGCACATTGTTTTGCCATGAAATATTATCCTTGAAGGATACCCTCTAGTGATTACAATTTAGAAACCAAAAACAAAACATAAAGTACAAGTTATAGGAACTATTCTCTTACCCCTTTGATCAAGACATGTTAAAAATCCCTTTTTCTTCTTACTTAAAACCAAAACAATTAGAAAATTATAAAGAAAGAGTCATCCAAAGGATCATGTTAAGTAATTATTTATGTCATGGAAAGAGGTAGCTTATAGTGACATCTAATTGCTTATACTAGTCCCTCAGATCTTAGGTGACCAAGTTCTAGAATGTTTATTGTCTTTAGAAAAAGAATTTATCAACATATTTGGATATCTTTCTAAAATATTTATAAATAATTTTTCATGCAATGTATATCAATAACTAATTATTATGGACTTGTGAAATTCTAAATAATGAAATAATGGAGAGGCCTATCAAGTATATTTATTTGGTCCATTCCCCAAAAAGAATTTATTAGTATATTCATCACCAAAATCAACCAAGATATATTTTTAACTGACAAGTCCATTGTGAAAAAATATTTAATGAAATTATTTATAATGAATTTCAAATTGAGAAAACCTTTGTGGCTAATGGACTTGTGAAAATGTTCCACAAATATCACCAAAATTACAATCAATCTAAAATTATATGTTATTTAGTAAGAATAAGAATATAGTTATAAATAGATTAACCAATTACAAACATGTCCAAGCTATCCAAATTACCCAAAAAATTACCATTCTTAGCGGACAACCCAACTAATAAATAAAAAGAAATTATACACACCTTGGAGAATCACTGAAAGTAGTTTTACAAAAACTAATAGTTGTAAACATGATAGTGTTTCCAAAATCTAAACCCTTTGATGAGAACAAATAAAATCCTACATAGTATAAATAACACAAATATTGTGAGTTCTAACAGATCAAGGGTCATTCAATAAATTGTTGCATGAAACTCAATAGCTATATCTTAGATATGATAAAAAATGGAGACATTACAATTGAAGGTACCTCATCAACTTATAAAAATAAACAATTAGGGATATACCAAGATCCCTTTCCAAAACATGAAAAACCTTTCTCAAAACAAAATCAATGGCAAAACAAATCCAATCATGTCCATCATATAAATTTATTCCAATCCTATGATGTTGTCATTAGTCACATCTAACAGATGGAAAAACATATTTCCACTATCAAAGATAAATCCCTAGATTGTGCTATCTGAACTAGGCAAACCAAAAATGGTCAAAGGGACTCTTCTAACTATCCCTATAATAAAATGGAATATTATAAAAATATTGAGAATACACATTCCTAGATTTTCATTCTAGACCTTTTTGAAACATCTACCATTCATAAAGATATCTTGAATAAAACCCTTATCGAGTCAAGACTACCTACTAATATTAATCCATCACAATTCTAAGCCCTCATTGGGAACTTATCCTTGAGTCACCAACTCTCATTCAATAAAATCAACATATCTCCCACTTTTTCATCTCATAACCTACCCTTCTACATTATGATCTACATTACTAAACAAATATTCAAAAAGTTCCTTGTAGATAATTGGTCTGGTTCAAAGGTTTTTAATTTGAACTTGATCAAGAATATAGGTTATTATTCTATATAATTAGAACCAAATATCATCATAACTAGGTCATATGACAAAACATAAACAAAGCTATCTTTCACCATACACCTTCCCATCATGGTTGGGCCTATTATGCAACAAACATTGTTAATTGCCATTGATCTTGATATTCATCACAACATACTCCTAAACTAACCATGGATTAATTTTTTTCATATCATCCCATACATACATCATTAATTCATAAACTTTACCCATTATAACATGGAATTTACTATTTATGGTGACCCTCAACCCTTCCAATACTAAAAACTATTAGGAGGGTGATTTTGTAAAATAATTTATTATCCTATCAAAACTAATTGTTATGAAGCATATATGTATACAAAACTAGAGATATAATAAAATATATCCTACATCCATCTAAATTACCTCTGATTTATGTTCAAATCCCCATCTTCCAAATCCCATTTCAAGATAATTGATAAAGTCTTGGGAGAATATAAAATCCAAAATGCCTTAAATCTGGGAAGGATTCCCATTTATACAAAATGTTGTGGTTGGCGTAACCTAAGAAAAAAGAAAAATGTACCATATTAGTTTTTTGAAACTCTTTTGTTAATGTATGCCTTCTTGGAGATGAAAATATTTGGAGTTATAATGACTCCTAGTTATATAATTAAGGTTTAGCCTACTATTTGAAAATTAAATAACATCCCATAGAAAACATGATATGTGAGATCATGAATTAGAAAGGAAAAGGATTGGGTATCCATGAATAGATAGTTATAGAACCCTTTCCTTATGATGAAAATAAAAAAATTCTTGGCATTGGTTATAATTATTGGTGGTCTATATGAGTATATTAGTGTTTCTTCTTTGAATTTATAATGAAATCTATTCTGATATTGAAATAGGTTACATCCATAGCCGCTATAGATAACTTTCTTCTAATAACAATTTCAATGATACTGATCTCCTTACATTAAACTTGACATAAAATATCTTGGACTCATTGATTGGGATCAATGAGATCACATACTACTCAACTTATTCTAAAATTGTGAGGCTATTTTACGAGTTCATGGAACCCATTTATGGCATTATATTAGGATATCAAAAATATGTATTTGAAATCAACCTTGATTCATTGACATATTTTGGGTGACAAGAGGATTTTCTTAGTTGTACAAAACCTAAAAATCAAAGAAAAAAAAAGTAAAAAATAAAAATTTCCTAATAAAACCCTCTTTGAGCTGCCAATAGATAAGGAACTCAAAATTACCCCTATACTAACACAATTTTAATATATTTATACATTACTTGTTTAAAATACCATTTATTTTAACATTATTACAAAGGATAATCCAAGGATCATTAAACTTGCAACAATTCTTAGTCCTAAAGAATGGTAAATCCTTGTTATTCTTATAATATAATTCTCGGATGTTTTTTCGTGGGCCTATGTAGGTATGTCTATATTAGACCCATAAATTTTAGATCATAACCTTATTTAACATGTATATTCCATACCCATTAATATAAAAATTATAAAAAAGCATCCTAAGATGGCCCTTATTGTCAAAAAAGAACTCCATAAACTATTGAACTTGGGTTCGTTCAACAAATTATCTATCTGTAATGGATATATGAAATTGTTCTAGTTATCAAAAAACCAACAAGGATATGAGTGTGCATAAAATTACATGACATAAATAATGTATGCCCATAAAATGACATCCCTTTACTCAATGTTGACATGATTCTTGATTCAAAAATATGACATGAGATGTTCTTTCTCATGGATGGTTTCTCAGGATATAATTATAAGATTTCACCTAAAGATTAGCATATAAAAATGTTTAAAACACCATAGGTCATCTATTGTTATCAATTCATGCCTTTTGGATTTAAAAATGTTTATGTAATTTATTAAATAACTATGATTATTATCTTCCATGACATTGTTGAAGACTACGAAGATAACATATTTGGTAAGTCAAAAAATTAGAGCATAACATCTTATTATTTTCTTGAAGAATCCTTGAAATACTTAGGGAATACAATGTGTGATTAAATCCTAAAATGTGTTTATTTGAAATTACATCAAATAAAATATTAATATTAGTTGTGTCTAGAAGATGTATTAAGGTTTATCCAGCAAAGGTAAAAGTTATAATAGAAATGCCTACTCTAAGAAACTCAAATAGTTACACAACTTACAAGGAAGTATCCATACAAATAGGAGATTTATATCATATCTTGGATATATCTTTCAACCATTCACCCATATTTAAGAATGTCAACATTATTTTGATTAACAATAGAAATAAATGTCAAATCTAACATTGTTAATGACACTTATTCTAGGTAAACCTTTATTGATTTATATATCAACAACATAGTATTCCTTGGGATATCTCTTAGCTCAATTTGATGATCAAGGAAAAAATATATATATATTTTCAAATAAAATTTTTATTATCATATGAACTCAAATACACTCAAATTTAGAAAGTATGTCTAGTTTTTGTCTTTGCTTCACAAAAGCTAAGACACTACTTGCTCAACAATGAAAACAAACTTATTGAGAAAATTGATTCACTAAAGTATATTTTACCCATAAAAAATTTATATGTTGTATGGAGAAAAGGGTCATGTTATTTAATTATATTTACATTGAGTATATCAATTATAAGGTTATAAATGGACAAGTCCTTACACACCAATTGGTGAGAACACTTTATCATACAAGAAACCATTGAACATTAGTTTCTTATATGAAAAAATATTATTTATTAATGATTCATCATTATATAAAATTTAATTTGATGGTTCCTTCACCAATAATGGCTCAAGGTAAAGTGTATTATTCCTAACACCATAGGGGCTCTCATCCCTAACGCATCCAGATTTAGGTTTCCTTTCACCAACAATATTGCTAAATAGGAATCCCTCATCCTAGGCCTCCATATAGTAGTTCAATGGAAAATTAAGTTTTTATTTATATATTGTGTCTCAAAACTCATTAATAAATATATTAATGATTACTATTAGGATAAATACAATAAAATCATCTTGAATAAAATAATGGTTGATAAATTTAAATAATATTCTAAGCACATGTGATTTGAGAAAATTCCTCAAGCAATTTAAAAATATGTAGATTTCATGGCCATTATTGGCTCTCTCTTATAAATATAAAATAATTTCAAACAAATATATTTATTATTTGAATAAGTAATGTTCCTAACATATGACATCCTTAAATTTGAAATGGTATGTTAAGTTGATGGTCACAATTCCCCTTGGTACCATGGCATGTACACATATCTCCATGACAACACTATTTAGCCTAATCATTCACATAATAAAATGAAATAACTCATTAAATATACATCATAGTTTACCATCCTTTTTATCACTCTATATAATAGGGGATATGATGGAACCTTATGATATGCTTAAACTCAGGAGAGGCCAAATTTACAATCAAAGAAGTCCATGATGGAATCTATGGAGAACATACTAGTGGCATGGTCCTCATGAAGAATTTGATATGAATAAGATACTACTGGACCGTTATAGAAAAATATGCTTGTGAATATGCCAAAAAATGTATATCTTATACAATCATGAAGATATCATTCATGCACCTTCATGCAAGATTTACATCCAAGCACAAATCCATGGCTATTTTATTGTTTAGGACTCAATCTCATTCTAAAGATAAACCATTCCTCATATGATGGTCATAAGCATATTATTATCATAACCAAATATTTCACCAAATGGGTGAAATCCATTACATTGACATGCACAATAATCAAGAAAATATCTAAATTCAATCTCTATCACATCATATGTCACTATAATAACTCCACCATAGTTTTTGTAAATGAAAATCCTTTAAAAATAAATTTTTTAAATCCCTTTACACCCAATTTCACATCGACCATAAGTGTTTCATGCCCTATTACCCCTAATGTAATGATGAAGTTGAGTCACCTAATAAAAACATCATTAAAATCCTCAAAAATATCATTATTGATGTTGGTCATGATTGGCACCTCTAACTTTAGCAGGTCTTTTAGGCTTACTAAAGTAACATCTACATATATATATGAGGGTAACCAATTAATCCCTTGTCTTCTGATCTAAATCCATATTTATAATCAAGATTGAGTTACCTTCTTTATGCATTTAATTACCAAATATAATTAATGATAAAGCATACAAATTCTCATGACTACATGAGTTAAAATTTTTGAATGAAAAATGATTCAATACCCTAGACCACTTAAAGGCACATCAGAATGGGTTACGTAGAAAGTACAATAAAAAAATAAAATATAGATAATTTGAAATTGGTAACCTTGTGATAAAAAATAATAATAGCAATCAAGAATGTGAAAATAAGGGGAAATTTGAACTTAATTGGCTAAGACCCTATGTTTTCATTGATAAATATGAATCAAAGACATACAAATTAGTCACTAAAGATGGATAGGAGCATGATGAGACTATTAAAATCATGCATCTTAGGAACTTCAACACATGAAGGATCTAATGCTACTAAAATAAAATTATAAAATTTAAAATATTAAAAAATAAAAAATAAAAATAAAAGAGAGAAAGAGGGAGATAGAGAGAGAGAAAAACTATCAAAAGGTGAAAACCATTTTTATGTCTCCTTGGGAAGTACCATTATGAAAAATATTCTTTCACATCATGTGTAAAGTCTATTGTCTGTAGGTACCCTAAATAAGGGGATAAGACCATTTCATCCAATCATCCCCATATTTAATAGGTCATCAAGCCATTATCCTTCTTATTATTTTTGATGGATATAGATGAGGTCTTAAAACATGATTTGTAAAAGTATCGGTTCATCTACACTTCTATAGAGAACATTGAAACAATGTTAGCATGGTAAAAAATATTGGGAATATGGTTCTTATGCAATGTAGTCCTTCAATATCTGAATTGAGACATTTATCCATTTTATTCATTTCCACATCCATAATTGAGTCTAGGGCTAGTTTCACCATTGTTCATAGTTTTTTCATTTTTCAAAAATAACAAAAAATATGAAAATCCCAATTCCTACAAAAAAACATTTGTCCTTAATATTGTTAAAAACCTTTGAATTTTAAATAGAGAATTGAGACTTTATCATGAAATATCATTCCCAATCTAACCCCCTCAATATATATATATATATATATATATATATATATATATATATATATATATATATATATTTTGGGTTGGTGGGGGGGAGGGGGGGAATAAAAATCCATCATTATCATTATCATTATCAATCCTTAAAAATGGGGCTTATAACTTGATTAAAAGACAAAAACAAAAAAAGGCTTATTTGTTTCTTTGTGTGTGCTTGTTTTTTATTTGTTATTTTTTGTTTTTTGGTGAGTTTTTATTATCTATTTATTTTAATCATGTTATTATTAATTCATATTAAAATAGTAATAACATGGTTTTACATATCATGATGCATCCTATGATACACTACAATAAAAATAAAGTTTCTCAATTTTTTATAAATCTATGCAAGCATAGTACTATATATCATTTACCATCACCTATATTTTTCAACATACACATCCATTTCTATCTATCATAAATATCATAACTATAAATAGTATTTCATAAAAAAATTCCTAGATAACCATCCACGACTAGCATTCATTTCTATTTTCACAAATACTAACTAACCATTCATTACTAACTCAATTTATAACTAAATATTCATCATCATGACTAAGTGGGAATCATACATAAAATAAATTATGAGTGATAGGATAGTTCACGTAAATATATAAGTATCATCATATAAATATAAACATCAAAATACTTAACATATACTCAATAAACCACATGATACACATAAGACAACTAAAAATAAATCAGCATGTGTGTGTGTGTGTGTGTGTGTGTGTGTGTGTGTGTGTGTGTGTGTGTGTTCATGGAAAATAAAATACATCTCATATCCAAGAAACATCCAAAATACACTATAATTGTGACTATCTATGTGTAGACTCCATGGTTGTGGAATTTTCATAGGAGAAGCCCCACCAAATGAGCTGAAGACACTATCCATGATAAGGATGTTCATGTACATCTACTACCAATATAGGAAGTTTATATCTTATCTATTGAAACAACCTACTCATATAATAATCTATGCTTGAGGAGTAACTAATGAGTGAGTCATATCCCTCTAACCTTGTATCCACTATAGATCTATGTCTCCCACTATTGAGGTACCATCTCTCCTCTCCAACTTTGCTATCAACTAGTCTACCTTGGTGGTGAACCATTTGATAGATAATTTAATGACTAAGTAGTGATTTAATCAACCTTAGCTTAACTTGATATTTAAATAAATATTAATAATTTATTTTTATTAACATGAGGTGAAAACCTCTTGAAAATAACTAATTAAATTATATTTGTTTAATAGTTATCAATGTAATTAAATGTTCATCATGAGAAATATGGGACTATCAGTTAATACAATAACCTCCCCTCATGATTATTATAAATAGGTTTTAACCATATTATAAATATATCTCAAACACTCGATGATTATCATTCTCTTAAGCTTTTATGAAGAATGGGGTGTTGTATTTGTGTGTGCCAAATATTGGTTTAAGATGAGACTTTGAGAATGATTGAGACTTATAAGGTTTTATGTATTGGAGGAATTATTTCAATATTTAATAATAACTATGGGTTTTTAAAATCCATTGGAGGTTTTCCCACCTAAATTTTGTGGTGTTTAATTAACTTATGCGTATACTTTGGTTATTATTATTCTTTCTAGATTCTTTATGTATTACTATTGGTACATGAATTTTTTTTCCAAGCTTGGTAGATGGATATGATTGGCAATTAATATGTAATTAAATTTATTGAATCAAATTTAATTTATTTCAAGCTTTGTACGATCCTCGTACATCCATAGAAGGAAGGATAATCCTTTTTTAAATAGAGTTGGAGGTCTAGATCACTATTAGAGTATACAACCTTCCATCTAGCATTTTGGATCTATATTTTTGTAATTGATTTTCAAATTTTGAAACCTCAGAGCACTTAGATGCCATTTTTTACTTGTATATCCCTTTAACCTAAATAAATATGAAAATAATTCTTTTTTGGGAGCTTTTGTTACCTTTCTCTAGCTTAAAGGGTTTAACTCAATGAATTGAAGAATCACATATCACTTTAAAAGCCTTAAATGGTCTGGTGAAGGCTATAAAAAGTTTATTGATCCTTTTAGAGCATACATATATGACATGGTGGAATAAAAAAATTAGTTTCATACCAAAAATCAATTTTTAGGCTAGATTCTACTTCGTAGAAGGGTTTTAGGATGATTGGCAATTTTTAAGCATTTGTAGTGGTTTATTCAATCTCATGAAAGCTTACCCATCTCCTCCAAGTGAAATACATACACATTGATTTATTTATTAAGGTTGGTTCAATATTTTTGTAAAATTATTTTTTAAATAAACTTATTTTAATTTTTTTATGATTCAACCAATCAAAAGTCAACCTACATGAAACTTCTTTTTACCAAAAGATAAAAACTAAATGTTTTCTTTACTATTAAAAATTGCATGCACATTTATATATACATTTATATAATTTTTATTTTTAAATGTTAGTTTTAAAAATAAATAAATATAATATTGTACATGTAAATATTTTAATAGCCTTAAAGATGAGTTGGTTGTTATAATATTGGTAAAAAAAACCTTATAAAGTGTAGGTCAAGAGTTCAAAACACACAACCTATATTTTATTTGGTAAAATTAAATTAGTCAATTTTTTGGGTCAAAATAGTAATTAGATAATCTTTTTTTTATTTGTGTACCAAGTATCATGCTTTCAAAACCTTAGTTAACCTATCGACCTTGTTTTGACATTTGACCTAATCAAAACCTTATCAACCATAGTCATGTAACTAGTCAATTTATAGGTTTTGAAACCTCTTAAACACATCTACATGGTCCATTTTTTTATTTGAAACCTTTAGTTATAGTCTTTAAATATTTTTTATAATAGTGTCTAGGTGGTTATTCTAAGTGAGACTCTTTCAACATCTAGATTAGTTCAATTTTGTTTCAATTTCTTGCATCTAATTAAATCCTTAATTCAATGTGTATTTTTATTTACTTTATTTTACACAACAAAATAAAAAATCATTAAAAGAGGTTCATTTTTTAATAATTATTCTTAGATTAGTGTTTTTTGTGACACTTACAACACCCTATTTTATCATAATCTTTCATAATTTTCTTAGTTATTTAGCATTAAATTAAACAACTATTATGTGTTTACAATCACAATCTTTTATACTTTCAATTAAAGTTAAATTCATGTTAAAAAGGTTTCATTTTTAAAGGCAAACTATGGCTTTGCATAACTTTTTTCTACATGAATATCAAATACTTAATGAAAATAAATATTATATGGAAAATTCATGTTAGAGTAGATTTATGGCTCAAAATTTCTGAAACATTGTTGTTAGGATTGAAAAATCCCCATCATGATGACATGTTGGACCTAAACATTCAAATTTCTTTCAACATAAATTACAAGAAGTGATGTTGATTATCTTGTAAAGTGTTAAGGATGAATTCCTCATCCACATTGGTAATCAAGAGTCTCCTGGTGATGCTTTGAAACTCCTTGATGCATGAGGGCACTCATAGCTCAAATATTATTAAATTCATTCTTGAATTCCTAATTACAACTACGAAAGGTGACCAAAAAATAAGTTTCTTATTGAAATTATATATTTTAAAGCTTAGTTAGATTGTTGTAAATATAATTTTATTAAATATCAATTTATTTATTTTATTATTTTGCTTATCTTTCATTAAAAAATTCATAATTTTATTTTGATTTTGAATTCTAAGTATCAAACAGAGAAAGATATCCATAACCTTACCACTTTTTATACTCTCTTGATTAAAGAAGAAAAAGTTATGGCTAATTTTGATTCTAAAGAGAATGCCACTCAGGCACTTCTTGCTCTTAACCCTATTTTTGAGAATAATAGAAACTAAAAACCTAAGTTTGATTATACTAAATGCAAAAATGGGAATAAGAGATCTGGTAATAAATATCATAAACCTAAGTTTAATGGGAATTATAGTCTATGTGGTATATTTGGTCATCAAAGGGAAACTTGTTAGAAAAATAAATATGGCTTTAACAATCAATCTTCTAAAAATAATAAAGGGAAGAAATCTAATCAAAACAAGAAGATTAATCAAAACACTAAGAAAATAATAATGAGGATCAACATTCAAATGTTATTGATTTATATGTTTCTTTATTTACTTCAAATTAAAATTATTAGATTTTATATAGCGGTGCATCACACCATAGGACTTCATTATCTAACATATTATGCACTTCTATAGATATCTTTGAAAATATTTACTTAGGAGACAATTTATTTTTACAAGCAACTAATAAAGGAAAGTCAAAATTTATAAATGTTGTTATTAATGATGTTTTATCTATACCTAAGCATAAAAATAAATTATTATCTTGTTCACAATTTACTAATGATAATTTCATTATAAAATTACTTAAAGATATTTGGTTCATTATAAATCAGCTTGGTTCTCTAATTCTTGAAGGGGTTCAAAAGAATGGTTTATACATCTTCTCTCCTTCTTCTACATGTTTTCTTTCATAACATACTAATAATGAATATAAATTATGGCATGAAAGATTATAACATATTAAATTTAGAATTTTACATCATATGCCTACTCAGAATCTAATTGTTTGAATTCCTTATATACCTTCTCATCATGAAACTTGTGAGGGTTGCTTACGTGGTAAGCAACATATTAACCATTTTCACAAGAATCATGATATGAATTCATCTTATCCATTATAATTAATTCATAATTATGTTTTAGGACCTCTTGAAGTTGTATCTCTTAATGGTTATTTTTATACTATTACTTTTATTGATAATTACACTAGAATGATCTAGTCATATTTCATTAAAAAGAAATATGATGTGTTGTCTAAATTTAAAAAATTTAAAGTCTTTATTGAAAATGAATTTAATTTTCATATTAAAAGATTAATATATGATAATTGTGGTTAATACATTAGTAAAGAGTTTTATTCTTTTTTACATTACTTGTGGTATTCAAAGGGAACTAACGACTCCCTATTCCCCTCAACAAAATGGTATTGCTAAAAGGAAAAAACTCACCTTTATGGAAATGGATAGAACAATGTTATAGTCTAAAAATATTCATAAATTTGTATGGGATGAAGCCATGAATATTGTTTTGTATATTATGAATGTATTCCATACCAAATATTTTAATCTTTCTACCCCTTAGAAATGTGGTTTAGAAAGAAACCTAGTGTTGCTCATCTTAGGATCCTTGGTAGTGTTGTTTACATCTTTGTTCCTAAATTAAAATTAAATAAGATTAATCCTACCTCTTATTCCTATATTTTCATAGGTTATGGAGGTAATACTAAAGGTTTAATATTTAATGATCCATCTAAAATAAAGATAATTGAGAATAGGATGGTTCTTATTCTTGAAATTTTTTTGGGATCCCTCTATGGAATCCCTTCACTGTTCTTTTGTTGAACCTGACTCTCATGTTTATTATTACAAAGATTCAAATTCCAAGAGAAATTTAATCCATCTTTATAATAATTAGAGTCTAAAGAACCTCCTAAATTTCATGTTTAAAATAAAATACCTATATATGTAGAATCCCTAGTCTAATATTCTAATGTTAATAAATTAAATATAAGTCAAAATTATTATCATGATTTAATGACTGTCTATGAATGTGAACCTCAATATTTTGAGGAAGATACTCAAGAAGATAGATGAAATGTTTGTATGCAATCTGTATATAATGCCTTAATTGAAAATCAGATTTGGGATCTCATCCCTCCAATACCAAATAGGCACATTATCAATTATAGATGGATTTGTAAGATTAAATATAATTGAATTGGTAAGGTTGAAAAGTTTAAAGGTATATTAGTTTCTTGTGGGTTTACTTAAAATCCTAGGATTAACTATGTTGAAACCTTTTATATTATAGCATAAATTAGTACTATTAGATTACTTATTGCTCCTGCAACCCAAAATGGTTTGATTATGCACCAAATACATGTCGAGAATGCTTTTCTAAATGGTTATTTAGAAGAATAAATCTACATGAATCAAACTAAAGGTTTCACTTACCCTAATAGAGAATATTATGTATGTAAGTTAAATAAATGTTTGTATAGTCTAAAGTATTTTTAGGATTTTATAGAGTTTAAATCTTATATTGTTGAAGGGTATGAGTACAATGAATAAGGGTATAAAACATGAAATAAATAAAACCACTAATTTGTGACAAAATAGATCTAATATGATACTTATAATAATAGAACTAAATAACACAAATAATTACTTAACTAGAAACTACTTCAAACAAGGGATTTGGAAGCTGAAAACTAGTACACGAGCTAGTTTGAGTGTCATAAATAGGATCCAGGTTTCAAAAACCCTCCTAGATAATATTTTTGTATCTTGTATAGTATAAATATGGTGCTAGTGTCCAATTTTGGTGTTAATATCCTATGTACAACAACATATATGTACTAATGGGAGCACCTATGTTTGAGTCTACGAGGCCTATCTCTATGTAGACAAACTCTAATTTTCTATCTATGACCTATTTCAATTGATTTTGTATGAAAAACATATACATTCATATGATTAGGGTATTTTATTGGCACAATAATAAAAAATGTGATGTTCGTTGGGGAGGTTGGACATCGATAATGCCTTGTTATGATAAGAGTTTCCTATTTCCATCTAGTAGATAAAGGGATAAAAGTCATGTATTTATACTAATTTGGTGCTTGTATAGGGTTTGAAATAGGTAAAAGGACAATATTTAAAAACTAGGACATTATAAGGGGATGTTAGTTTCCAATTATGGCATTAATGTCTAGTTGGTAGAATCTGAGGCACCAGGGGCTTGAATGGTTAAGAGAGGGCCTGAGACTAATTTTGAGATATCTACGGATATGTAAGGCCGACATGAAAGCTAGATAAGTGTTTAAATAGACCCTAAAATAGGTCTATGGATAGGATAGGTACGGGTGGTCTCAAGTAATGCTCTTAGAACTAAAGTGAAATTTTAGATGGCTACATTCACCCTCTTATTTCTATAAATTCATAAAATAAAAATGACTAAGATAATGGAAAATAAATGTACCTAGAATTACCTAAGAGGTGAAGCCCATGAGTCTAGGTTTGCATATGTGAAGTGTGTTCCATTGCATGTCCTACAAATGAAACATACATATATCAGTCCTTACTTCATAGACATCAAAGACAAAGAAAAAATGTAGTAAAGAGATAAGAGATAAGAAAGGAATGAATACACCTCATTAGGTACATGAACCAATGCATAAACCTAGTGACCTCCTCTGTGTGTGTAGCTAATAATAAACTAGTGAATAAAATAGATTAAACTAAATGGCTTTCTCAATACCCATGTGTGGGTGGATCAAGAACTCAAGATGGACTTGAGTCCATCATTTCCTTCCCATTTCTAGTGGATCATAATATATGAATAGCTTGGAGGGTAAGTTCACAAAGTCAAGGGAAAAAAATTGGCTTATCAATGGACATGATTTTTCTTAAATTTCAAAAATTTGAACTTCCATAAATAATTTGAGATCTCTACACTCCAAATTTGAAGATGGTATAAGACAATGAAATGTAGAATTTCAAGTCTAGTTTCTAAAACACTATTTTTAAAAAAATTGTTAAGTATAACTAGGTCAAACATCTAAAATTTGAAGAACTCTCTTTTTTTAAGAAAACAAAGTAAATAGATGGTTGTGTGGTGCACCTTTTTTTAGAAGTGTTTAATATTATTTAAAACCCTTTGGGGAAAATCTAGATAAGATTTTCTAGTTTGTAACTAGTATTTTTTATATGTTTTCAATTAATACTTTTTTTATGAATTTTGAATGTAAATAGATCCTAAAAATTAATAAAAAAATGGATAGACATCTATGTGACATGCCTAACTACCTCAAAAAAATGAAAATCATTTTTTAAAGTGTGTAGAATTAGGCCAAGTATGTGACCATATAACGTATTTTTCCTTTAGATCAACAAAAGACAAATCACATGAACATGTATAGGCATGTATGTTTGTGGCATGTAGTGGCCTAAAAAAGGTATAGTTAGAAATCAACATAGTTAGAAACCATAAAGTAGTCCAAAAATTATAAAAATCATATTTTTGAAAAGAGGAGAGCGTGCTCGTCATGATGGTATTAACTTTTTAAATTTTCATGTTGAAATTCATCGTGTATTTGCTGATCAAAGTTAAATCTTTTTGTTTTTATCTTAAGTCTCAAGCTTAACTATATATTTATAGGTCTAAAACTTAGGCTTGAGAATCCAAGCCATTTCGAAGCCAAAAGGCATGTGATTTGAATTCAAATTTAAATAGTGCAATCATATCAATAATAAGATCATGGTTTTAATGTAGTCACATTATTAACTACATTAATAACATGATCATACTATTTAATAATGCGATGTCATTAATAACATGATGGAATTAATAATGCAATCATGCTATATATTCAAACACCTAATAACCTAAATTTGTATTTTGAACTACTAAATGAGCTATTAGGTCTAGTAGTCTTAAGAACAAATTTTGGTTTATTAATATTATTATTTGGGCCCAACGTTCTTCTCAAGATTTTATAAAATTGAATGATAATTATAGATGTATTAACCTATGAATAAATTTATTTTTCATTTTACATGAGTCTAATATTCATTAAAATGTAGATAGTCCTGCTTCATTCTAGATAGGGTCAAGAAGTCAAAAGTTGGCTTTTGGTGATCCACTAATACAAATCACTCATAATTTGGTAGATTTTAATTATATTTCATTTTTCACATGATTAAATGAATTATATTATCCAAAAGTCAATTGGACTACAAGGATCCTCTAACTGAGTACTAATAGACTTAGAATAATAATTTTTAAAGAAAGTTGAGTGGTATTATAAATGTTTAAGGATTAGTTATTTTAAAGTTGGTATTTGAAAAGTAATTTATATTCTTCATAAGATTCAAATGGTTTTTTGTAACAATTAAAAAAAAATCAAGGGTCATTTTATTTTGTGTCAAGAATGTATATAGTCCTAAAAGAGGCTGAATTTGGCTAAATAGGACTACGTTAGTCTTTGTGAATAACTGGTGATTTTTAGAACTTGTCAAAAACCTTTATAAACTTTTTAGTATTTTTTGAGTTAGTGATAAATTCTTTGAGTCAATAAGTGAATTTATATAAGGATCTATTTTCAAGGTATATCAATGCATTAGTACCTTGTTTTGCATATAATAAGTTGTCTTTTGTAAATTTTAGAGATGTCACAAACATACATGCCTTATGATATAACTGATTTTATCATGAGATGTCATATAATGCATTGTTAAACCTATGCCTAAAACTTAGCCTTTGGAGTACCAATCTAGTTGTGTATCCAAATTAAATTGCGGATATTTTGAGTCCCTTCAACCTAATTACATGACTATAAAATGTGATTTGGGGGTTGATCAGCTCCAATTTCATTATCTCAATTGAATTAAAGAAACATAATTTATTCATATGTAAGTTGTACATGTTTGGAATGTGTTTTTGAGCTCAATTAACTTGAAGTCATCAACTAATAAATACAAATGTTGATTAGTTTAATTATGGAGGTAATTAGGGTCAAAATGAGCCATGTGAATGTATTATAAATTGTATATTCAAAATGATTTGGATAGAAATTAACCTTGATATAATGTCATATATAATTAACCAAAGAGTCTATTCATTTAATCTAGGAGGCATTTAAGGCCAATTAGAACCCCTTAAAGAGTAAGATATGATTTTGGTCAAAATTAAAAGTTTATTCTATCATGAATTGATCCAATTAGTCAATTTATGCAATTAGGGTCATGATCTATGCAAAATTGAGCCACTAAACTAAATTTATGGCTCAATAAATTGTATAACATGTTAGAAAAATGTATGGCTTAATTGACCCTATTGTTATCCAAAATGCAAACATATTCAGGTAATTGTCTTAATTAGGTGAACAAGTAACTCAAATTTTATTTAATTACCTTAGTGATTGGACCCTATATCTAATATCTTAAACATTAAGCCATATAATATTTATCCTGAACTCTAAACCATGTACCATTTACCTTAAACCCTAATCCATAATCCCTAAACCCTAAACCCTTTAAATTGTAGACCCTAAACAAATAAATTTAGCCCCAATTAATATCCTTTATATATAGTAAGAATTAGGTTCATAGGGATGAACTTGGTTGAAATAACATCAATCATTACCACAAGTAACTTAATTGTCTCAATCTATGATGATGTGGGGGCTAATTAGGCCCAAAATCACATTCTTTACTCATGCATTTAGGTTTAAGGAGATCAAATTTACCCCAATCACCATCATAATTGTACCTTATATAACCTAAAACCTATACCCTAAGTGCTAAATCCCCAAAGTTCTTAATCCATAAACTTTGAACCATAAATATAAACTCTTTAAACCTTAAACCAATAATTTTAGGCCAAATTAACATCATTTAGACTCATAATTAAGTTCATAGGGCCTAGTTTGGCCTAAGTAACACAACTAATTACCCTATTTGACTAATTCACTCAATCTGTATAATGACATGGGGTATAATGAAAACCCAAAAACAGATTATATAGTCACAAATGGGTCTAGGTGATTTAAATTGTTTTCAATTATCTTTGTGATTGACCCTTTGTACCTTAGACCTTATATAAATTAAAACTTAAGCCTTAAACCATAATCCCTAAACCCTAAATTTTTAACTATAAACATTCCCTATTTACTAATTGATTTAGTCATAATTAACATACTTTGTATTAATAATTAGGTTCACATATATAGAGTGATTAGACATTATATATAGGTCCTTAAACCTAAACCCTATGCCCTACGCCCTAATGAACACTACATGCTTCAAACATACATGACTTAAACTATAAATTATTTTTCACTTTTAAAACCTATGACCAAAACTTATCCTTTACAGTGCCAATCTAGCTTTACATCTGAAGTAAATTATTTCTATTTTGAGCACCTTCAACCTAATTACATGATTATAAAATTTGAGTTGGGGGTTGATCAACACTAATTTCATTAGATCGATTGAATGAAAGAAACATTATTTACTTATATGCAAGTTCTACATGTACAAAATGTGTTTTTGAGCTTAATAAACTTGAAATCATCTAGTAATGAATGTAAATGTTGATTAGTTTAATTATGGAGGTAATTAGGGTCAAAATGTTCAAGATGAACCTATTTTAAATTATATATCATGTGACTTGGAGTGAAATTAACCCTAATGTCATGTCATATATAATTAACCAAAGAGTGGATTCATTTAATTGAGGAGGTATTTGAGGCCAATTTGAACCCCTTCAAGAGCAAGATATGATATGGGGAAAAATCAAAAGATTGATTCTATCATGAATTGATCCAATTAGTTAATTAATGAAATTAGGGGCATAATCTAGGCAAAATTGATCCCCTAAACTAAATTTATGGCTCAATCAATTGTATAACATGTATGCACCATGTACATGTCTCAAATAACCATACTTTTAATAGAAATGCAAACATGAAGGTAAATGTCATTAATATGTGAAATAGCAACTCAAGTGTTCTTTCATTACCTTAGTGATTAGAACCTATATTCAATATCTTAAACCCTAAAATTTTAACATTAAACATTAACCCTAAACCATATAACATTTAACTAAAATCCTAATCCCAAACCCTTTAAATTGTAGACTATAAACCCTAAACCCATAAATTTAACCCTAATTAACATCCTTTGCATATAATAAGAATGATGTTCACAGTGATGAACTTGGTCAAAATCACATCACTCATTAAACCATAATTAACTTAATTGGCTCAATCTATGATGATGTGGGCGCTAATTGATCTCAAAATCACATTCTTTACTCATAAATATATGTTTAAAGAGCTCAAATTTTTTGCAATTGCCTTCATGATTGTACCTTATATACCCTAAGCCCTAATCCTTAAAGTTCCTAATCCATAAAATCTAAACCATAATATAAACTATTTAAACTTTGAATCAATCATTTTAGCCCAATTAACATCAATTAGACTAAAAGTTAAGTTCAAAGGGCTCAGTTTGGCCTAAATCACATTATTGATTGCCCCATTTGACTAATTCACTTAATCTACATGATGACATGGGGTATAATGACAACCCAAAAAAACATTTTATATTCACAAATGAGTGATCCAAATTTTCCTCAAATATATTTGTGATTGACCCTATGTACCCTAAACTAGATATACATTAAAATCTAAGCCTTACACCATAAAACCAAAACACTCTACCATAAATTATAAACCATAAGCTTTCACTATTTACCAATTGATTTAGTCTCAATTAACATCCTTTGTAGTAAGAATTAGGTTCACATGGCATAGATCCATTAGAAATTATATATAGGTCCTTAAGATTAAATCCTATGACCTAATCCCTGATCCCTATAAATTATAAGACCTATGCCCTAAATCTCACTACATGCCATAAACATACATGCCTTATGATATAACTAATTTTATCATGAGATGTCATAAAATTAACTTTTTAAACCTATGGCCAAAACTTAACCTTTGGAATACCATTCTAGTTATGCATCTAAAGTAAATTAGGGATATTTTAAGACTCTTTAACCCAATTACATGACTTTAAAATCTGATTTATGGGTTGATTAACTCCAATTTTCCCTAATCTTTATCATCATTTTACCTTATATAGCCTAAAATATATACCCCAAGTACTAATACTTAAATTTTTTAATCCCTAAACTATAAAACATAAATATAAACTATTTAAACATAGAACTAATCATTTTAGCTCAAATTAACATCATTTAGACAATAATTATCCTTGTGATTGCCTTGTGTACCCTAATTATAAGCCCTAAACAATATACCCTAAATTGTAAACCAAAAACATTCCTTATTTACCAATCAATTTAATCCTAATTAATATCGTTTGTAGTAAAAATTAGGTTCACACATGGTATAGAGAGATTATATCCTATATCAGGTGTGAAATTTGGGGTGGTATGTTATTGTTCTAATTCCATATGACTAAGTCTATATTTATAAATCCTATGTTGGCCAACCCTGATGATATAGATTTATCCTCCTAATTAATATGGCCAATATAAATTTGATTGAATGAATGAAGGAGGCCTTTTAAACCCTCAATAAATTGATTGATGGTATGGGATGGGCACACCTTACTTACAAGGTCATTTAGGATCCATCTTGTTAATTTTAAGTTGTGCATCCAATTCCATAAAGTGTTACCTTACCCTCTACTACATGTTTATTATTTGATTCCATAGTGCTTGAATAAGTAGTGGCAATTACCCTAGTATCATTATTGATAACCATTCCACCCCCACCTTACATGGTTACCAATGGTATCCTTGTCTCAATTCAACTTCAACCAACCTCTTGGGGGATAAGACCATTTAGTTAAACTTTTATCAGGTTTCTTCCCTAGGATTGAGACTCTAGGATTTAAATTACACAATACGAGGATGGAAATTTTAATCTCTGAATAAGTGGTTCAACCTCATCCAAGTTTTGATTAAATTGAATTGGATCAATATTTTCAACATTTATTGTATCCCTATTTTTTAATTTATTTGTTATCATTCTCCTATCCAATGGATGCTTTCCTGGGAAACATGATTTTTCCTTCATCAATTATTTATTGAATTTTTTATTTTAAAAAAATCATCTATTTGATTAATGCCATTATGTTGCATGATATAATAATGAATAATTCACCTTGTAAGATGTTGGATTATTATTTTGAAATGTATTATACATGAGCTTTAAATTGGTTGTAGTTATTATCCATTAGGTATTGATGTTTGAAAAGGTGAAATGATTTTGTTGAATTTAATTACACATTGACTTCTTTTGTCCAAAATATCAGATCTTATTTTAGGTTATTTATGATTAATATGTTTGATTGATTACTTAATAGGTGAGGTTTTGTTTTTGCCTTTATAGTATACTATATCAAAGGTTATATTATAAGGTGAGTTATTTATTTATAATAAATATACTTATCCTTGAAATGAAGTACAAATATGTTTATAAAAAATGTTACATTTGAACACCACATGGTTTATAAATCAAAGATTGATTATGACAATGGAAAATAAATACACAATCAGGTATTCTTTTGAAAGTATCTTATTTTATATGTTGAGTATGTTTCCAAGTTTTTCCTTTTCCATTATTAGTGATGCATTTATCAAGAAATATTTCTTACAAACTATGCATTGTGTAAAAATATCCACTAGGAAAATATTACACCAATATAGTACTTCACCTATTTCATGTTTAGGGAATAATTCAATTGTGACCAATTAATGACATTAATATTTGAATATAGATAGGTAAAATTTTATAAGGTGGGCTTGAGGATCCCCATGACCATCAAATAGGTTCAATTATTGAATAACAAAATTATGAGTAATAGATATGTCTAAAATATAATTATGAATAGGATTGAATACACAATATTATCCTTAAGATTGGACTCATAATATTATTTATAAAGTGATATATTATTCTCTAAATTTTATGAATCACCTATACAATGCACCATGATGAGTGTCTTAGTTGTATCAACGGTTAAATTCTTAATAGTTTTATTCAAGGGTTGAGCCTTACCATTGATAATTGGCATAGGATTGCAATCTTAAATTGGTTTAGGAGCCAATAAAAATAGGATTGAAAGCACATATCTATTCATTTTATCATGAAATGTGTTTTTATTTAATATATATTGAGCATATTTAAATAATTCAAGCAAAAAAGTATGGGTTTCAAGAATAGTCTCTTTAGAAGCTTAACAACATAATCATGAATACACTTAGAATCATTATTAAATTTTTCAAACACTCCCAGCGTGCGCCTGCCCCTGTTCTCTGCGCACGCATGGAATTTTTGAATGCTGCGGGCACTCAGGTGTGAGTGCGGACTCCAAGATTGGCTCAGGTTACTACAGATCTGGTGACTGGCGTGGCTAATACCTCACCAGTGAATGGGGATAGGATCCTGGTCGTGGAAGGGGGTTCTTCTCCTTTCACGGATCCTGGAAAAGGCTCCCCTATTTTTGGGTCCGTCCCTGGGTCAAAGGGAAGGTCTTATGTGGACGTAGCTGCTTTTGAAGCCGAAATTCATTCTGTGGAACGCCATGCTTCTGCTGGGAGACTCAACGAAACACCTGTAAGTGCTTTAAACCCTGTCAGGGTGAATCTTGATGCTGATACTGTTAAAGAAATCTTTGATCAGGTAGAGTACTTTTCAAAGTCTATGGCTATATGTAGATTTCATGGATGCTGGCCATCTCATGCCAATTTACATGGTTGGATAACCCAGACATGGCTGCCACTTATAGATGGTAATGTCAAAATTTATCTTTGTGGTAAAGGTTTTTTCATAGATTTATTTCACATTGCTGAGGATAGGAAGACTATTCTTTCCAACAGAAATTTCTTCTGGCAAGGTAAATACCCTCTCTTCGCTAAATGGTGGCATATGGATTTCAATCCTGTTACAGAAACTTTCAACAAGATCCCTATCCGGGTTTGGCTCCCTAATTTATCATTGCATTTATGGCATGAATCAGTGTTTAAAACCATCGAAAATGCCATAGGGGAATTTTTATTCGTGGACGCAGAAACCAAGGGGTATTTCAGATCGACCTGTGCTCGCATTATGGTAGAGGTGGATGTTTCTAAGGGCCTCCCTGAGGCGATTTGTCTGGATACCCCTAGGGGATCTTGGATGCAAATGCTAGATTTTGAAGGGCTACCTTTCAGATGTAGAAAGTGCCACCTGACGGGGCATATTGCTACCCGGTGCACTGCAAGGAAATCCAGACCCAGAAGATCTCCTTCTTGGTGGGCTGAAACTGATCATGATCACTATATTGCAGAACAACCTAAGGAAGCTTCAACTAATTCTGAGAATGAGAATGAAAAGAGTATTTTATCTGCTTCGATGGATCAGGAGTCTCAACTGGAGACTGTACCTATTGAAGGTTCGGTGGAGACTGGATTATGTAATCTTCCTGAATCAATTTTTGAGGTGGTGGTGGCTCCTCCCCCTGTTTTGATGGACTCTTCTAGGAGTCAGTTATTGGCTGGTTCTCCGAAGGTTTTGGCTGAGGTTCTGTCGCCCCTTGGGCTTCATGATTCTTGGCCTCCAGAGGATTGGGTTGCTGAGGTAGCTAAGGTAGAGGATGGCTGGACTACTGTTAAGAGGAAAAAATCTAAGCTTCTGGTCCCACCTCTAGATATGAAACTTAGGTCTTGTAAAAAAAAAAATAACTGTTTGTTATTGTTTGCCAAGCTTTTGTTAGCTGTCTTCAGATTACTGGTTAATTTGGTTTTGTTTGTTTTGGTTTCAGGTTATTTTGTTTCCTGGGTGTGCTTAAGGTTTTTATCTATATGATGTAAAGGGTTACGGGGCCCCTTCAAAACCTGTTTTTACCTTAATCTAAAACATAATCATGAATACCTTTTTAATGAAAATGTGACATTTTTCAATTTAGCATCTATGAAAGACATGATACATTCATGTATTTAAAAAATAATTACTATGACTAATTTAAAATAATGAATCCTCAAAGGTTTTGATGGACTTAATAGTTTAAAAAGATATAAAAAAAAATAGAGAAAAAAATTAGAAATGTGTTTTAGAAATGATTGACCAAAACAAAAGAGGATGTAGGTTTGTGAATCCCTAGATTGAATTTAAGAAGAAAGTGAACCCTAGCTAAAAAGTTACATAAGGTTTAGGATGAATAAAACATGAAAATAAATCAGATCTAAAATCAATCATGGAACTATGAAAGAAAAGGGTTATATAATATCCTAGGTTGTGCATTGGAAAACAATGGGGTTCAATTATTATTCTTACTCTATTTCTAATTTATTAAAAAAATTATGTATAATAAAATTGAAATTAAATAAATATAAGAAACCCTGACTAAAATACATAATTCATATCTATCTAAAAGGCTAAAATTTTTAAAAACAAGCCCAAGTATCTCAAATAAAAGCTAAAGCTATAATAAATTTGTAAAGAAGTTAAGAAATGATCAAGACTTGATTGTTCAATAATTTTAAATATGTACATTGATTCTATTTGAATCAATAACAAATTTATAGACATATTTCGTATTAATTAATGAATGTGTATGTATATGGTACTACTCTATATAATCCCAATCACTTGGGTTTTTCCTTTATGCCACTATGAATGTCTTAGTACTATTGGGTCTATCTTTGTACCATTTCACAATATATTTTTTTTGTCCATGTGCATCATGTTTTATTGATTGAAACTTTAAATTCAATTTGTAGATGTGTTATGAATAATATGTTGTGTGGATAACTCTTACCTTAACATAGTTTTCACACTCTAAAACAAAATAAAAGTAATAGATCCAGCCAATAGTTGAAACTATGTATCTCACTCACTTAGAATTAGACCTTCATGTTATTTTTGTGAGTGGATGGAATAAATTGAGTAAGGGTTTGAACTTATTATTACTCAAAAGTGGTCAATAGAACTATTAAATTATAATGACCCTCAGTTTGGCACAAGGGATGTTTTGGAGAGAAAAATATTGATAAATTACATATGTGTCTAAGATTTAATTCACTGAAGCTCAAATTACATTATTAATATTATACTTTTGTTTAATGGAGTTTATTATTATCTCATTCTTGTCTATCTTTAATCTTTTGCAATTTTCCACATTTTAATATCTTTAAATAGCTTGGCAAGACTTTGTATTTCTAGGTTTATTTAGGATGATTAAAAATTATTATCAAAGTTTTGAAAACAACAAATGGCAAGGGTTAATTCTCTTGAAAAATATTACAAAAAAGAGAGGGGCCCACAAAACTAAAAGAGACAAACTTTTATGGGTACAAGTTTGTCTAAGACATGTCTAAATAAATAAAGGTTTTCCTAGGATATAAGTCAATCTTTATTTTCAGGTAGGGTTGGCTATTGGCTTATATGTATGAATGGATACATTTTCAATAAGATTTAATATTTTTTAAACATATATGTAATAGTATAGACTTATTTGGGGTTAGGGACATCCTAAAAACAAGCTAAAGCTTAGAAATTTCAAAATAAGTTGAATTTGGAATAAAACATGGGAATACATTTTTTTTTTCAAAATTTTGATGTCTATAGATCTATATCTATATGCATTGTTTTTGTATAAAATATTTGCACTAATTGGTTTATTTTTGACAAGTTTGATAAATTTTAAATCCACTAATTAGTAATTTTTTTAAAAAATGCCAAATTTTCCTATAAAATGTACATAAAATTGTTAGACATCACCATAAACTATATTTACTAGTCACAAGTTCAATGATTTTAAAAATATTTTAAATATTTTTTTAATCTCAAAATATTCAACTTTAAATATATTTTATTTTTAAATAACCATCCCTTAAAATATTTCTTGTTCATGAGTAAGAGGTATACTAAAATTTTATATTGATTCTACCTTATCTAACTTCTTCTAGAAAACATCAAATGTAAACACACTTTTTCTCAATTAAATACACTTATAACTTGTAATTCAACATTAGAGTTCCACATATTTTAATGAAACTATTATTTTAATGTGTTTGACCCATAATTATTTTGTGAATCATAATGTAAAGGAAGATAATTTCAAGCTCTTACATGATTATAAAAATAGGTAAACACTTTTATATCCATTGAGCCTCTTTGATATAATTATAATATCGCATAGATTGGTTATCTACGACTACCTAATCATGCCCCTAGTAAGACATTGGATAAGAACCCAAGGATGATTTAAAAACCTTCAAAGAATTAGGTTTGGGTTGGGTTTAACATCTATAGTCTTTTTTAATGCATAAATAGTAGATATCAAGCATATGAAGGATGCCAAAAATCATAGTCTTTGGGATAAAACAAATTTCATTTACCCCATAGGTGTATTTTACATTATTATATAGTTTTTACTTGGTGTGATATAATATTTTTAATAAATAGGGAAATTAAATTTATTCGCGATGGAATCCCCATGTGGAATAAAGATAATGAATATTGGGATTTTATTAAGTACATTAACAATAATATTCTTTCTTATAATAATCTTGATGTCTATTGTGATTCATGTGACCATGATTGCTTCTCATAAGGGATGGTTCTCTAAAAATATTCATAAATTAAGGATAGAAAATTTATATTGGATATTTTCACTCATGGTTCTACCCAAATTAATTATATACTTGATATTTACACTTATAATGAAACATGGAATGTCACTAGAGGAATAAAATGTAACATTATAGTGATCATGGTCAGACTTGTGCAATTTAGTTGGTAAATTCCACACCTATATATGGAAGGAATATGAAGATGCACTCATAACATTACAAGTTTATAAAATAATTTTAATTGGGAAAATGCCACATGAATAAGGGTTTTTTGAAAAAATTGGGTGTCTAAATATCTATGTGTATATGAAAGGTTATTTTATAGGTTATGTTCTCTAATTGGATATCTTTCAAAAAAATTCCAAATTTAGATCCACAAATTAGAAATTTTTTTGAAATAAAAATATGAAAAAAATTTGTACATAATGTACATATAATTTTTAAACTCACCAAAAATAGATTTAATAGTAGTAAGTTTTTTTTTTTTTTTTGCTAAGAATTTGAATACTATACATATTTCATATTTTTTATCCCAAAATATTCAATTACAACTAGATAATTTTGGAAATTATCATGCCTTAAATTATTTCATTTCATAATTAAGATGTCTATTACCATTATTTTAATTATTCTATAATGACAAACATTTTATTCAAATAATCATGTGTTAAAATAATTTCGTTTTGTAGTATATACCATTATAAGGTTAAATAAACCTTTGAATTCAAAAAATTTAAAGGAAAAAGTAATATTAATTCCCTAGACCCATGGATATAAAATACTGATTCATAATTCTTTGGGAACTCCATTGCAAAGGAAGAGAAGATCAATATCTTACAAGGATCAAGAAGATGGTTTAATTATTTATATTCCTATAGCCTCATTAGAATTATTATTTATGGTTTTGATTGTACTAACATTGGCTCTATATTATCGCCAAATCATGCCCCATAAATGGTGTTGGACAAGTCTACAAGTAAGTTTCATAACCCTATAAATAATTGAATTTGGGTTGGGATCATCATATATATAAATGGCTATGATGGTGATTACAGAGATCAAGCATCTAAATGAGAAAAGAGGTTATGTTCTCTAGGATAAGTTGGATACAATTTCCCCATTGATTTTATTTTAACTCATTCTACATTTTCTCTAGGGTGGTGTAAGCTAAGACTTTATATACACATCGAAACTATATTTATTTATTATAAAATTCCATGATGGCCTAAATATTGGGTATTAGTATTTATATTGGGTAAATTAATTATCAAGTTATTTACTATAGGGTAAGTAATACATACTACTTATAAGTTATCGTATGGGTAAACAAAATAATATAATTACTGGCATTATTTTTAGAAAAAAATAATGTATATTTGGTTAGTAGAATATATTATGAATAGAAATTGTAATATATTAATATTATTATGGATGCAACAATGACATGATTCTAAGATAGAATCATGGGATGTTGACCCCTTAATTATATGCTAGATCTTGCCTATATATTTATATCTATACCTACAATTATTTGTAAGAACATTTAATACAGTATGAAACTTAATATTGTGTGATTAAAATATTTAATGTATGTTTGGTTACATCTATAGTTTTAACTTGGTGTAATACGAGACTTTGTATACATAGGGAAATTACATTTATTCATGATGGAATCCCCATATGGAATAAAGACAATGAACATTGGGATTTTAATGAGTACATTAGCAATAATATTCTTCCTTATAATCATCTTGATGTCTATTGTGATTCAAGTGACCATGATTAATTCTCATAAGGGATGGTTCTATAAAAATATTCATAAAGGATAGGAAATTTATATTAGATAGTTCCACTCATGATTCTACTCAAATTAATTATATAATTGAAATTTACACTTAAAATGAAACAAGGAATGTCACTAGAGGAATAAAATGTAGCATGACAGTGATCATGGTGAGACATGTGCAATTTAGTTGGTAAAGTCCACACTTATTTAAGCAAGGAATATGCAGTTACACTAATAACTTTACAAGTTTATAAAATGAATTGAATTTGGATTACAACACATGAATAAGGGTTTTGTGAAAAAATTGGGTGACTAATTATCTATATTTATATTTAGGGTTATTTTATAGGTTATGTTTTCTAATTGACTATCTTTGAAAAAACTTCCCAATTTTAGATCCACCAATTAGAATTTTTTTTAAATAAAAATATTAAAAAAATTTGTGCAAAATGTACATATAATTTTTTAACTCACCAAAAAATATTTAATAGTATTAAGTTTTTTGTTTTTTTCTTAGAATTTGACTGCTAGACATATTTCCTATTTTTTATCTCAAAATATTCATTTACAACTAGATAATTTTTGAAATGATCATGCCTTAAATTATTTCATCTCATAAGTAATATGTCTAGTACCATTATTTTATTGATTATAGAATGACAAACTTCTCATTCAAATAATAAAATGTTAAAATAATTTTATTTTGTAGTATATACCATTATAAAGTGCAATAAACCTTTACATTCAAAAACATTTAAGGAAAAAGTAATGTTAATTCCCTAGGCCCATGGATACAAAGTACTGATTTATAATTATTTATGAATTCCATTGTAAAGGAAGAGAAGATTAATATCTTACAAGGATCAAAAAGATTGTTTAATTCTTTATATCCCTATAGCCTCATTGGAAGTATTATTTATGGTTTTAATTATACTGGCATTGGCTCTTTATTACTGCCAAATCATGCCCCATGAATGGTGTTGGATAAGTATACAAGTTTCATAACCCTTTAAATAATTGAGTTTGGGTTGGGATCATCATATATATAAATGGATACTATGGTGATTACATAAATAAAGAATCTGAAGGAGGAAAGAGATTATGTTCTCTAGGATAAGTTAGATACAATTTCCCACTTGATTTTATTTTAACTCATTCCACATTTTTTCTTGGATGGTGTAGGATAAGCCTTTGTATACACATGGAAATTATAATTATTTTTTCTTAAAATTTCATGATGGCCTAAATATTGGGTATTAGTATTTACATTGGGTGAACTAATTGTCAAGTTATTTATCATAGGGTAAATAATAACTACTATGTGTAAGTTATCATATGGGTAAATACAATAATATAATTAATGGCATTATTTTTAGAAAAAAATAATGTATATTCAATTAGTATAATATATTATGAATAGAAGCTATAATATATTATTATGATTATGGGTTCAACAATGACATGATTCTAAGATAGAATCATGAGATGTTGACTCCTTAATTATAGGCTACATCTTGCCTATATATATATATATATATATATATATATATATATATATATATATATGGATATATACTTATAATTATTTTTAAGAAAGTGTAATATAGTATGATATATAATATATATGGATCTATACCTACAATTATTTGTAAGAAAGTGTAATATAGTATGATATATAATATTATGTGATTAAAATATTTCATGTATGCTCTTTATGTTTGGTTACGTCAATAGCTCAATTATATGAATTAAATCACTATATAATATCGTTAGACTATTAATAATGGTATCATAGTAGGGATGGGATCTTGAGTATCATAAGGAGAAGATCTATTTACTGCTATGGTTGCCCTAACTGATGAAATATATTTCTAATCTTCAATTCTTTAGGTACTTATAGAGAGTATTTATACCTAAATTAAATCCTACTCTATCATTTTTTATTTATACCATTTTATTATCTAACCAGACCTATGAAATAGACATACATTCATTGGCTTCATCAAGTGCCTGAATGGATCCTTGAGGATTATTATTTTTATATCAAGAGGAGGAATAATATAAAATAGTAGTTTTTAATTTCTATGCATGAGGTTTGTCTATAATCATGATTTTATTCTATCATTCATTTAATTGACTTTAATCTATATTCCAAAGTTAGAAGCATGGTTTCATGTCATTTAGATGTGCCAAAAATAAAAATATCTTTGATAGAGTTGAAATTAATATCACCCATGTGTTCTTATATTTTTATCATTATATACTAGCATAAACATGTTCTTTTATATATTTGCATTCATTTTGTCTTGACATCAAGCTCTAGAAGTGCCTTTGATCTATCAAAGTTCAAGTCTCTGACATTGTATTATCAATTTGACCACTTTTATCTAGGATTTCATGATTCTACAATTATTTTGTAGTCTTATGTACCAATATTGTGATCATCCATGTACTTTTTTACATACAAAGTAGATCCAAAACTATCACCTCAATTTTCCCAATATTTTTGAGTGGTGCTTGGCAAATCATAGTGCATGTGAAGTGACCAAAGCATGGTGCGCATGAAACTAATTATTAAAAATAGTACCTCAAAGCTTTGTATCATGATTTTAGTTGATGTCTATTTTTTAAAAATTAGTTTTCAAATAGTTTTTAATGTTTTAATAGTTGCTAAGTCATTTTAGGTTTGTATATCTAGTATTCAAGTTTATAAAAGTCAAAAAATCTTTATAAATAGTCTATTTGGTTTAAAGTCTTTTACATTTTTTTTAGTTGAGTTTATGTTTTTGAAATTTAAAATTTAGATATTTTTTAATTGTTTAAATGTTAAATTCAAAGTTAGTTTTGAGGTTATGATTATTATCTTAGTAATTTTTACCATCGAGTCAAGATTAAAAATAATAATGTCTATGTTTTCTATTTGCATAAGAGTCAAAAAATTCTAATTGATTATTTGAGTCCTAAAAAAGAGAAAAGAGTATGTTTTATTTTATGGCATCAAAATTAGTGTCAAAAGAATGTGTATAAAAAATCCAAAGTGTCTATATGTCAAAAGGTTATTATAAAATTAGTGTAGGTTTAGATTCATTTTTTGTTCAAAAACATCAGTGTCATTTACACTTAGGTGTCATATAGATTCATTTTCAAAATTTGTAAAAATAAAAAAAAAATAACCTTACATATGCATTTTTTGTGGAAATCGACATCCAAGTAGTTTCACATTGTGGGATGGAAATTATACCAATAAATACAATGTGGAAACTATTGAGCTTAAAATATTCATTGATGAGTAAGCAAAAAACCTAAAGGATGTCAAAAACAATAAAAGAAAGAGGCATGTTAGTGACCTCTAATAAGTTGTTAACAATGGGGTCACACTTCTACTATGATGACTTATTTTTTAGTTGTGTGGTGTACAAAATAAAAATAGATATAGTAAATTATTATTAACTTATGAGTATTCCCCATTTAATGCCTTTTTAAGAAGCATTATAGAATGTTGATTGAAATGTATTGCATCAATCATGATGTAAAGGTTATTGGTAAACTTGTGAAAAACCATTTATGTAAGGTTATTAGTGAACTTGTAAAACCAATTGTGTAAGGTTTTTTAGTAACATGGTACACCATTTATGAAAGGTTATTACTACAACTACAAAACTAATTGTCCAAGGTTTCTGGTTAACACTAAGTAAAACCATCAATGGACAAGTGTGGAGGATGAATAGAAGGATAAGTCTTTCTTCATGCCTAGGTGGTGTCTATATCAATCCATGAAAGCCACTTGTAAGAATATAGTCTTTTGGAAAAATGTGTGTTGGCACATGTATGTAGAGAATATCATGAGCACATAGAGGTGGCATGGTAAAATAATAGAATGATATATGTTTTACCATTTATAAACTAAAGGGGGGAATGTTATGGATTAGTATTTACATAGGGTAAATTATTTTTTAGGTTATTTGTTGTAGGGTTAATAATACTTATTATTTGTAAGTTACAATATGGCTGAATATGATAATATAGTTAATAACAATATTTTTATAAAATATTAATGTATATCTGGTTAGTATAATATATTACAAATATAAGATATTATTATTATTATTATTATTATTATTATTATTATTATTATTATTATTATTATTATTATTATTATTATTATTATTATTATTATTATTATGGGTTCAACACCCACATGATTCTAGGATAGAATCATGAGATGTTTAATCTCTAATTATAGGTTATCTCTTGCCTATATATTTGGCTCTATACCTACATGTATCTTTAAGAGAGTATTATAGAGTATGAAATATAATATCATGTGATTAAAATATTTATTATGTGTTATCTATGTTTGGATACATCAATAGCTCCATTATATGACATAAATCACTAAATAATCTCATTAGATGATCAATATTAAAGATAATGAGCAATGGGATTTTATTGATCACATTATCTATGAGCTTATTCCTTATCAACCTCGTAATTCCTTTTCTTAATCATTTGACCATGATTAATTATCATTAGGGGTGGTTGACTAAAACATTGAATAAAATAAATCCAAAGAATATATTTTGGCTAGTTGCACTCATGAGTCTAGTCAACTTTATCGATATTTGATATTTACATGGTGGTATATTTACAAGGAAATAAAGAAGATCACTTGTGGATTAATGTGTATTGATAATGATTATGGTGAGACTTCTAGGTTATAACTAACAAATTTCACACTTATAAATGGAAATGAGGATGCAGTTGCATTCACACCATCAAATAACATCCATAAAATGTGCTCAAATAATGTTATCCATGTGAGGTTTTATTAGATTATTTTATAAGAATAAAATAAAATAACATTGAATACATTAAAAATAATGTAAAAAGAAACAATGTTACCTCAAGAGTGAAACAAGCCACAATATCGAGAGACAAGATTTAAAAACTGGTAAATTCATCAAATGGATAAAAAACCCCACAATATTAGTAGAATCCTTGTAAACAATGAAATTAAAATACACTATCAATAAAAATCCAAGAGAAAGATAGAGATAGAAGGGTGGCCTCAAGATAAAATAACTATCATAAGATTATTGTAAAACAGAGGAGGAGATGGCTCTTTAAATAGATCATGAGGAAGGATAAGGGAGTTACAATAATCCCATCATGACTTTAAAAGGCCACTTGATGTGTGACAATTGTTCTATTTCAAAAGAGAGTGGATGTAAGTGTGTGATATGTTATGGTAGTAATTACTTTTTCAAGTAACTCCCAAATCTTACAAGTGGACAAGAGAGGTGAGAGGCACCTCATAAATGTAGGATAAAGTGCATTTATAATAATAATAAGTGCACACATAAAAGAGATTTAGGATAAGCCTAAAAGACCCAAATAATATCAATCTTCAACATCCTCCTTAAGATTAATTTTTGGTTATAAATGTGGAGAAAACATTTTAAAAACATGGAAGGGAGTTGAAATTACATAATAATCCCCTTTAATGGAAACTTCCTTCAAGATGATTTACAATAGCTTAAGAAAGAAATAAGAACAAAAGGTGTCACCAAAAGTTTCAATATTGAATGTTTGATCATCAAAAATATCACAAAATCTTATTCAAATAAGGTGGTTAATCTACAATGGAATAAAGACCAAAAATAAAGAGACACCATCTATTAAAACCTGTAAGGAAAATAATATAACACCAATATTTCAAGTAAAGTAACTAATATTCCATAAAAATTTATCTACAACAAAATAATGTATTAAAATCATATCTAATAAAGTTAAAATGAGTTACAGATAACTCCATTCACAAAGTGTGAAATATTTTACAAAAATAATTTACTCAAAATAAGCTCTAATCGAAACATATTTCCTTTGCAACAAAAAAACAAGGAAGCTTTTTTTATACAAATAACAAAAAATAAAAATCCTTACATACATTTTTCATGTGGATGATACTTTCAAATAATATTATTCTTAAGAATTTAATTTATATTTTTTAAGTGCTTTGTTTAATATATTCAAATCATTGAATTTAATTGCAATTCATGACATCACAATATTCATGTATGGCATAAAGGATTAACAAATCTCTTTAGTATTTCATTTCTAAATAATTTAATATTAAGCCAAAATTAAATTAAATTTTATGCCTTAAATACATTCATTATGTTTATTTCAAAATAGTTGGAATTTTTTCTATGAATTTAAGTTATATGAGATGTAATTTGAAAACTTGAAATCTTGCTTCTTCTTTGCATCTCAATTGTAATTAAACTATAAATATTTCTTGCCTTTAATACATTTACATAAAAACATCATTTAAAAATGATGAACTTTATACTATTATGTGTCAAATTTATTTTCAAAATTATGAAATTAAATCACTTAAACATCAAATCCAATGTCTGATCTTGACTATAAATGTTTTGAAAAATTATTTCAATACTCACGCAAAGAAAATGCAAGCTTATTTTGATGTTTTAAATGTTAAAATTACATATTTTTCACATGATAATGTATGTAATATTGATCTTAAATTTATTTCTAAACAAACATGAACTCTTTTAGACACTCCTATCCTCAGCTTAAAAATAATAAAATCCATGGGGTATACAGATGGTGGTCTTGGTAAGTGCAAAAATGATATTATTGAACCTATTTTAATGGAATGTAATGCAAATTCTAAAGGTATCAATTTTAATGATTCAATTTATTCTCATAAAAATATTACATTGTATTATCCTCTATATTGAGGGACTTATAATGTAACTTATTTTGATTATAATTCTTTTAATGCTCATACATTGGTTAAAAATGGTAAAAGTGAGCATTATGGAAAAAGGGCACATATTTCAAATGTTAGAAATTTAATCCATGCAAAACTTATGGTGAAACAACTCATGACACTTTAAATTGTTTTAAAATGTCTAAATATCCTACCTCTAAAGTTAGTACTATTTAGATACCTAAATAAAATGTATCTTCTAGTGACTTTGGTATGTATTCTTGCGATAATTATTTTACTTATTCGTGATGAATATATTTTATAAGTGACACATATTCTTTGTCCCCTCTTTTATAAACTCAATACTTTTATGCATTCCTTGGTTTTTGTTTCAATTTAAATATGCTTTGCAATAATAATGAATGTTACTTCAAGAGTGAAATAAGCCACAAGTTTGAGAGATGAGAGTTAACAAATGAGGAAACCATCAACCAAAGAAAAAACCCATAAAATATTATTAGAGTCCTTGAAAATAATGACATTAAATAATAAATATATTTATAAAATAGAGATATAAGAGTGGCCTCAATCTAAAAGAGGCATCATAAGATTTTAAGAGAAATATATTTGAAAAGATTATTGTAGAAGAGATGAGGAGAGGGATATTTAAATAGAGAAAAATAAAGGATGAGGGAGTTACAAAAATCCCATAATTACCTTATAAGGTTTCTTTGGTGTGTTCCAAATGCCTATTCCCAAATAGTGTGGATGGAAGCGTGTGACATGTGGTGGGAGGAGATACTTGTGCAAGTAACTATGAAATCCTACAAGATGATAAGAGAAGTGAGAGACACATTATAAATCTATGATAAATTTAATTCATAATAATAATAATAATAATAATAATAATAATAATAATAATAATAATAATAATAATAATAATAATAATAATAAATGAACACCTAAAAAATACTTAGGATAAGCCTAAAAGACTAAATGACCTAAATAATATTAATATTCAATAGGTTTTCAGTTCAAAATTCTTTAAGGACTGAAAATCAATCACCCTATTCCTTATCTTAATTTGGTTGGGTTTTTAGTTGGTTCTATAATTGTTTCTTTTTTATATTATCTAACCCCAAACTCTTAGTTTACTCAAATTTTTTTTTTAGATTTTTGGTTTTATGGATTAATTTTTTTCAATTTTTTCCAACCAACTATTGTAATTTATTGGTTTTTAAATTTTTAATAATTATGCTAAAATTATTGATTATTTATTCTATGGATAATAATTTTTAAACTAGTGTGAGGGCCTACATTCCCTCACTTGATATGCCCAAATAAATCCATCTGGCACATAGGTTTTGAAAAGGTATATAATTCATCCCAATAATAGTCCTAATTTATACTTATATAGGTTGATGTCTTATAAATTGTAATCAAATTGAAGAAGATGGATAGAAAATAAGTGTATTGTTATTTGGATTGATGTTTTTATTATTGGTAAAATTAGGTTTGGACAGGGATCCACCCTTTTACATAAGATAAAATTATAAAACATTAAAAACTCCATGGAACTCCTCTTCTAGTACAAATTGAATCAAGATGTAATATAAACAGGTTGTAAACCTTCAAAATCATAGAAATGAGGCTAAAAAAAAAAATTGTCTCTCAAACTATTATATTTTATGGATAAAAGGGTCATATTAATTAGTTCAAGGTCATTCCTAAAGAGACATTTCCTCTTTTTGATAACCATTGTCCAATCTCTCCTTCATCTAAATTAGGAAAAATGGCATAGTGTTTTTAGGTAATCTAATGGTTGGGAGTTCATTAGAAAAATTTGTGCTACAAAACATATCTTATCCTTATATTTTAATATTTCCATCAATCTATAATCCTCCTCCCTTGTTATAAGATCATTTTTTTCTCCTTAGAAACTACCATTATTGATTCTATAAATTTACTTTCATCCTCACTCTCAATTTCACTATCCACTTGAATTACTAGATGTTTAAAACCATCATCTTTCCACCATGAATTTACTTATTTGTGTTTATTATTCATATAATTATTGATCAAATAACCTCTTTCAAATTACTTATGACATATGAAAGGTAAACTGTTATATTCAATAGATTTTAACCATATTTGGTCCCTAGATTTTAGTTCCACATTTTTAATTCTTTAGATTGGTGTTATGGAATAATTAAAATGAAAATTTAAGAAAATTTTCATAATTTTTTATCGCTTATAGTAGTGTTATTACAACAAATATTTTTCTATCTTCCATAAATTTTCAAACACCGCACTCATTTCATAAATGTACCACCATGATATTTGGGATTTGATAAGACACTATTTGAGATCTTTTTATGGCTAATATAAAGACTTCAATGATACCCACCCATATGATGAAGGCACATGTAGGGAATAACACTAGGAGCAAGGCACATGGTTTTTAAAATTTTGAAAAAGTAAACACTATAAGGAAGGGACATGTAGGGCACAACATATAGAAGAATAAATCTATGTACAAGACTATGGCACAATAAATATGCATTGAAAATCATCACCCAAGAAATCTTTCAATTTTGTTAATTTTATCAAAGCTATTATATTTTAGAATTGATTTAAAACAACTTAGAAGTTATTCACAAAAATAAGTAAGAAGAATATATAGTACAAGAGGGGTTGAAATATGTATTTTTGGATGCCATTAATTCCCCCTAAGGCATTAAGATGTATTCCTTGAAATCATAAAATTAGTGATCATCCTCATTAAATCTGTTATTGTATTGAATTTGATCACTACTATTACATTTGATGTATCACTAAAAAGTTTTTTTTATTTGTAATCAATCCCATTCCAATGGATTCATGGTGAGGGAACATGATTTTAACTTAATAAATTATTTCATTAATTTTTAATATTAAGGAAAATAAGAATTTTTTAATTCCCTCATGTTGTGTGATATTAAAAAAATATTTCTCCTTGTAATTTTTTGGTTTGTGATTTACAAATGTATTATGCAAAGAAGTAGTTTGATCAAGTTATTATCCAATAGGTATTTATGTATGATGTCTTTATGCTTAAAAATATATAAATGATTTTGTTGCATTTATAAACCCATTTTGCATTAACTTCTTTATGTCCAAAGTATCAGATGTTATTTTAGATGATTTATGATTAATGGGTTTTATTTATTACTTTGCATTTTTTTTCTATATATTCTGCTAGATCAAAGGTCATAATGATAAGGAAATTAAATGATTAAAAATTAATAAAGTTATCCTTGAAACATAATATAAATATATTTATAAAAAACCATTATAATTGAACACCACATGGTTGATAAATTGAAGAGACCATATGACAATGAAAATTAAATACTTAATTTCAAGTATCCTTTTGTATGGATCCTTTGATGAACACATAAAATGGATAATTTTATCTTAGTAATTACCTCATTTTTCATAAACAACCATCCCTTTTAAGTTGATTTATATGTGCATTCTATATGTCATTACTAATTTAAAGTAAAAAATGAGTACTTTGCCTTGATTATTATATGCAAGTTAATGTTGCATGTTTACACCACTTTGTTCTATCATTTTGCATACATATCATCCATATATACTATAGGTAAATAATGTGTTTTATAAATAAAAAGTAATTCATAAGATCAATTTATACCATCTATGATAATCTTAATCATAGATATGATGATCACCATGTTGGCTCTAATGTCCATTAGTATTGCTCCATAGATCACCAATATAGATCGAAATGTGCCCAAACTAGATATGGAGATGCTCATACAAGTTTTTAAGGTTTACAGGAGCATGTGAAAACACATTTAAATACTTTTAAATTAATATGAAAACCATATATGCTTGATCATGAGCATCATAATCTATTTTTTGGAATATTTATAGAAGTCATGTATAAATTTTCCAAAAGTAGTATGTATATTTATAGCCATAATTATTTATAGTATTTTTAAATTATAAGTACTATAATGAGGTTTGTTTGTATAGTATATATGGTTTCAAATACAATAATAAGTTACAACTAGAAACAACCAAAGATAGCACATGAGAACTGATGTCATCACTCTTCCACTAATCTGTCCCTTAAAACACAGAAATGATGTCTTTTTTACTTTCAATAAATAAGATAATAGTTAATTATGGTCTTTTTATGAGGTTATTCTATTTTTACTAGTTGTTATAAAAGTTTTATCACATATAAACAATGTCTTCCTACTAATATAGGTAGTAGAGAATAGAATAAATGGAGTATGTAACAAGTAAATGATTAAAGCATAGAACTAAGTTTTTACATCATTTTAAAAAATTTCATAATTAATGAATAATTGATTTCATGGTATTCATAAAAGTCTATTTTATCTAATCCTATTCCAAGGGAGAGAAAGTGCCCACTCAACTACTTAAATAGGAGCATTTATGACATTTATATGTCTATGTTATTTTGTGTTATGATCCTTCATTCCTTTATGAAAAATGTCGTGAAAAATTCTAACTTGTAGGTCCATCAGAGAGTTTAATGCATGTGTGTTTCAATTTAATTATTTGAATTTTCACATCATTCCTTTTCAAATCAATTTTAATTTTTACAACTTAGACTAATTATGTGTTTCATCAAAAAACACTTTTTATTAAAGCAAGTGTGTTTCCTTTAAAGCATTTTCCACTCTAGTAAAGTGTGTTTTTATTCAAGGCATTAAAATTCAATAAAATATTTATAATTTTTATAAGAAATATAGTAGTTTTAAATTCAATAAATTAGATTAGATCTTTAGGAGAAAATGATCAACAACTCCCCCAAACAAATAACTATTAATCACTATCTTAAATACCTTATTGTTGATTGTCATTAGCCATTGACCTTGATTTTTTATGACATCAAATTTACACATTTGATTAAATTAAGAGGATAAAATGACCCTCATCATTTTTTTCACCATTATTAGGGAATTTATAGGTGTTAGCAAGGTATAATATCTAAAACTGATAGTTGATTGATAAAAACTCTCGATAAATCAAAAGAATCTATGGATAGACAAAGTTCAAAAGGAATATATTCTCCTGAGAACCCTTAACAAAGCACAAGTACTAGTAGGTCACAATAATAAAGCATACTAGAATACATTCCATGAAAATAACTTTAGAATATTGAAGAAGAAGAATTGTTAGCCTCACCTTATCTTTGGGACCATTCTTTGGAGGCAGGTGCATCCTTCCAAATGAATCAATTAAGGGTAAATAATATCATGGAATAGAAATTTGGATCTCAATAAGGTATCCTTAAAACCACTTATAATGATTAAAAACCTCTTAAAATAACCCTATACAACATATATTGGAAAAACATGGGAGACAATCTATGAAGCAATCTATAAAATAGGGTCAAGACAAGTAGAGCTTAAACAATAGGGAGAACCTTAACCTATCCTAATGTCCTAGATCAAGATGAAATTATATAATTAAGAGCACATACCTATCCATATTTCCTATTTTTAGGGGATTTTCCATAGAAGAACCTGACCAATTTCTATTTGAGTTTAAATTTTTGTGTCAAATTTATAATTATAAAATAGATAATCACAAACTAAAATGGTTCCCTTCTACACTCAAGGATTCAACCATGACATGGTTTATGGGTTTATAAATAAATTCAATTCACACATGGGATAAGATGAAAAATGGATTCTTTGAAAAATATAAGGACTATTCTAGATTAAGGGATATAAAATAGGAATTATTTTATATAAAACAAAAAGAAGATGAGAATATGAAAGACTATCTTAACTATATCCTCTTTTTGCATAGAAGATATGGGTGTGAGTTAGAATAATATTTGAGTAAAATATTTTTACTAAATGGATTTTATGATGATGATATATAATCCTTAAGCCTAATGGGAAAAATGACAGATAAATAAATGAGGTCTTGATGTTATTGTTTAACTATGTAGTAATTACTCAAGAACAAGAGCTAGTATTAGGAAGCTAAAAATAGGAAAAAGAAGCAATGATGTAAGATAAATCATGGAGGAATTTTCAAAACATAAAACAAAAAATTTGGTTAAATTAAACACTACATTAGATGGATTTATTAAAATTATAATGCCACTACTGAATTGTTAGCTATGTATCTCCCAAATGTATGTTGAAACATACCCTTCAAGACTTCCCTATTGATAGAACCGATATGTGTGGTATTTTTGATGAAAATGACCATGACACAAAGAATTGTTTCCTTTTTCTTAATAATAAGTTGAAGTAGAACACCTAACCAACATAAGAGCTTATTTATATACAAATACCAGAGAAAAATTTCTCTTATAATCAAAATCTACATCATTTTTTCCTAAAACTCCTTCCAATCCATGGATAATTCCAAGGGATGGACTAACACCTCCCTAAACATGAGAACCACAAAATTGGTCTCCATTTTAATATACATCATCAAAAAAATGGATATAACAAAAATGCTAACAACCATGGATTCCATAAACAATAAAAAAATGGGTATCCAAAACAACCTTCAATCAACAAAAGAGGTTTTGTACCTCAACAAGTGTTGATGCATCCTTTGAATACTCATCCTCCACAAACTAAACAAGTAGCTTAGCCTCAATTTATTACACATCTCATAAAAAACACCAAGAATAGATTGGAATCTCATATATATGAAACTAAATAAGAAATAATTATGGGGGTTAATGCCATTAACTATAGTAATGTTTAGTTACATGAAAATAAGACATTGACTAGTCATCAAATAATCATTACAAAAATTATGATTGAAAAATAAAGTTCAATCCCTATTAATGATCTAATAAAAGAAAAATAATACATTCAAAAAAAGTAAAATCCTTTGTAAACTACTCCAAATACTCCACCAATTAGTTTTCCTAAAATACTTAAGGAAATAATGAATAAAAAAGAATCTAACTTGGTAGAAGAACTAAGAAAAAGTTTTGAGATTCCAATACTACAAGAAATAGGATACATTTGAGAATTCAATAAAAATATTCAATTATTTTGCATTAAAACCCTAGAGATAAGAAATCAATATTACAAGACCATATAGGTAGATGGAAAACTTTTTGACCTCTTAGCATGGAAATTACTTCTACTAAAATATGGAAACCTTGGGAGTCTAGTTATCATGTAGTTATAGGAAAGAAAGATATCCCTAATGTATTAGTGGACATAGGAACTACTATTAATGTTATGACATAAGACATATTTAAATCACTCTAGCTAACTAGAGTGATACAAACTACTATATTATTGTAGATGGATGATCAATCCATTGCCAAACCAGAGGGAATTATAGAATATGTCTCAGTAATAGTAGAATCTTGGGAATACCTCATGGATTTCATAATAATTAAACCAAAGAGTTAAAAATTAGGTTATAAATTGATCTTAGGGAGACCATGGTTGGCCATAATTGTGGCAATCATTAATTTCAAATTTAGAGATATGGCCTTCTCAAATGGATTAAAATAAAATAATTTTTTTGTATATCCACCTAAAAAATCATCTCCAAATTCTTAAAATCACTTATAGGTAAATGAACTAGATAAAAAAAAATTAATAGTCTTTACTTTTTTTCCATGGTAGCAATCGATGAGTTAAGGGAGTCAGCAAGTTGCATTAAAGAATCTAGTTTTGTTCCTGAGATGCCCAATCTAACTCTAGAGATGCCTAGTCTAGCTCTGAATATGCCCAATTTGAATCTAGAAGTTATCAAACCATATTTAGAAGGTTTTGAAAATAACCCTGATGGATATCAAGATGAAAACTATTATCACATACCTCTCCAATAGAGCATTATTAATTGGGCACATTATAGTCAAGAAACTTTTATTTCATATTTTTTTTTCCCTTAGGAGGTATGATTTCAAAAGGAGAATCATTTTTCCAATACATAATTTCATTCCACATGTTACATCATCATCCTTGCCCCTTTAAATATCTCATGAGTGAATATAGGCAAGTTGGTTTGAAATCTATCTAGGGATAAATAAGTAGCATTCCAATAGGGGAAAATATTAAAAATAAAAAGTTGGTTAGAGAATGAGTAGGAAAATAAGTTCTTTAACTTTCTTAAAATTCATATAGAATAATTTTTTTTGGAGTATAATGACATGAAATTAATTAAACCAAGTGCATGTACTCATCACATTTACAAGGAAAACATCAAACCAATATGACAACCATAGAGAAGGATCAATCCAATATTAAGAGATATGGTTAAAATAGAAATAGAAAAACTATTGCATGTAGGATTAATCTATCCCATATTAGATAGTTAATGGGTCTCACCATTTTTAATAGTATGAAATAAACATGGAAAATGGTGTATATGTATAGTAGATAGTGAGCTCAATAAACCACCATGAAAGACTACTTCTCTTTACCTTTCATAGACCAAGTCGTAGATAACCTAGTTAGGAATAAATTTTTGCCCTTATTGGATGGTTTCAATGGAAATAATTAGATAATTGTAGCTCCAAAAAACTAGGTTAAAATAACCTTTGCTACCCTTTAGACTAATAAATGCACAAACTAATTTTCAAATATCAATCTTAGGTATATTCACTAATATTACTAATTATTGTGTTAAAGTGTACATCAATGAATTTATGGTGCATGGTGATTCTTTTGATGAAGCCTTAAATAGTATAGATAAAGTGTTAGCCTGGTGTGAACAATATTAATTTTCCCTAAGATGTGAGAAATGTCTAATGATGGTTGATCAAAGAATATTATTAGGTCATCACATCTCAACTCATAAAATATACATTGACCCTAAAAATATTAAAATTATCTCATAGTAGTAGAAACAAAAATGATATTAAAAAAATTAGGACATGTACGATACTACAAGAATTTTATAGAGTAATTTAGTAAGATAGATGAACATATGTTTTCCTTACTCACTAAGGATGGTGAATTTGTATGGATTAGCTAGTATCAATAGGCTTTTAAATCAATTAAAAAAAATTGCTCCAATCTTAAGAGGTCATAATTGGGATAAGCCTTTCTACATATACACAAATGCCTCTAAAAAAGCTATGGGGGTAGTCATTGGGCACAAATATGAATAAGGTAAGATGTATGTCATTTATTACATTAGAAATAATTTAATTCCTACTAAAAGGATTTGTAACACTACTTAAATGGATCTCCTAGTTGTTATTTATCCCATGAACAAGTTTCATCATTACATCACTGCATATAAAATATTTATTTACATAGACCATTTAGTTGTAAGGTATCTAATGAAAAAACTAGTGGTAGGAGGTATGATCATTACATGGTTACTAATCTTTCATAAATTTGATATCACAATCATTGATAATCTAGTAAAGGTTAAAGTATTTGATGACATTTTGTCAAGGTTAAATATTTTACGTGAAATTGAGCCAATAAAGGATAGTTTTCTATATGAGAATTTGTTCATAGTTTTAGCATGCACACCATGGTTTGTTGATAGGGCCAAAAATCTATCCATATATATATATTTACTTGTGGTTTCACTCATAAAGAAAGGAGACATTTGGTGAGAAGTAATGATAACTTTAAATGGATTAATGGTGTTTTATTTAAATGTGGAACTGATATGGTGCTTTAGAGGTGTGTAAGATAAGATGAAATTTATAAAATCATAAGAGATTACAATGATGAACCCAAGATAGGTCACTATTCATTCAAAAAAGTGTTCATAATATCCTTGGGTCTAGATATTATTAGCTTTGACTTCATATAAATGTAAAAAATATATATTTGGAAATTTGATCCTTACCAAAAGATGGTGAAACCCATATTTTCTAATTAGATGCCCTTCCATCCTCAAGAGATTTTAGGACCCTATTATGCCTATTTTTCATACCCTTTCAATTTTTTTAAAATGATACTCTTATTTTCCATAGTGATGAACTAGTCAAGACATCTAAAATTCCAGTCAAGGACCTAAATCAATTACTATTATACTGAAATACATATAATCAATTAAATGAGTTGATGATAATTGTTTTATGAATTCATATTTATATTTTTAGTGGTTTCTTAAATAATAAATAGATGAATGAATAAAACTTGCATATATATTTATCAATTCTTAAGTGTTTATGTTTAGTCATAGTTTTAGTTTATAGTTTGATCAGATTGTAGTGATTAATTCAGTGTTTGAATTTGAAATGGTAATGTTCAACACGGTTTTATCAGGATTGGGAAGTATATGCACTTATAGTTTTCAATTAATTTCACTTAAAATTTAATTGTAAACATATATATGTATTTGTCATGATGAGTAATGAAATTATATAAGTTATCTTATAAGTAAAAATTGAAATAAAATTGTAAATTAACCTATTTCCTAAGGAAAATTAAGGTATCCTAAGGGATTCTAATTTTTTAATCAAAACACTATTATATTTCTAAGTGTTTTAAAGGATTAATTGATAGACATATTGAGGCCCTAAATGGTCACGGAAAATTTCAAAGGTTAAAATGAATTGAATATATGTTTCTAGAATTGACACGTGAATTTTTTATGTGGTTTGAATGTCAAATGGCATGTTGATGGTTTAAGGTGACATATTTGGAAATCTTAGCTAGAAGCTAGATGCCAAGTTAGTAGTTTAGTTTATATGAAATGTAGGGTGGATGCTTTGAGATCTTAATGACATCATAGGTGGTTAAAAGGACTTTAATTCATATTGTACATGCCTTGGTTTATATAAATTGGTTGTGGTTTTATAAATTATTATGTTTATGACTAAATTTTAAAAGGTTGTTAAACAAGTTGGTGGTTTGCTAAGTTATTACCTTGATTTGTTGAGCCAATGATATATATGCATGTAGGCACATATAATTAATTCTTGGGACTTGGGTTACAAATATAATTCCTTTTCCTTTTGTTCAATAATTTTTTAAGCTTGCCACAGAAGCAACACTCTATTGGATAGATTTTGGAAGCTTGCATACAATAATTTATAAATAGAAAAGTTGTAGGAAATCTTATTCAGGTATGCCATGACTAGAAAACGAATAAATTTTAAGGAAATAGTTATTGTTTTACACTATGAGTGGTTTGTATCAATGATAAATAATGGTTTCTAACTCTACATGGTTTTGATAAAGTTTATAATGTTTTCTCTTAAATCTCACTGCATGTATGGTTTTGGAAGATGAAAGATCTTGGAGTTTTAGTGGGTTTTCATATTATTTCCTTCCTTGAGGTATCATTGATGAAATGACTTTCATTTTGATATAAATATTTTTATCTTAGCATTTGATAAAATACTATTATAGTTAGTTTAGCATAGTATTCTAAAACTGAATGTGGAGATTTTTGTAAAATGTGATTTTTGGTTTTGGGTTAGTTTTTATCATTACTTTGACACAGTGAAGATTATGGTCATTTAAATTTTGTGGAATGTTATGGTCATATAAATATATGATAGTTTAGTGAGTTAGAGATCTACATAATCATTTTTATGGAAATATAGTGAGATTAAACTGTATTTAAGAAGGATAATGGAGAATGTTTATGGGCTTACAATATTCTATGTTTAGTTTTTTTATTGATAGTGATGCTTTTGAATGTGACAATTTATATTTTGAAGTTATATTTCATTGATTTTAGGGTTTAGTACAAAGATGAGTTTTATATGTTTATATTCATGGAAATATTATTAGACTTGACAGTGTTTATACTCTACTAGGAAGAAATAATTTTGAACATTTTAATAAACATATGATTGTTTGAGCATACAATAAATGATGTTAGAGTGGTGTTTTTTATTCATAGTTTGTATTTCAAAGCAATAGTTTCATGCATACATGGGTTTTAAAGGATAGGTTTTATATATAATATTTTTAATGGAAATATCATGAGCTCAAAATGTGTCTGAGTATATCTTTCCAAAAATTTATTTTATGGGAATTATTCAAAGTCATGAGTATTTGAATATACATAAAATGGTTGAAAATTTCAAAAAGTTGTGATAAGTTGTTTTTTTCAATTTCTATGATTTGGAAAGGATAGAATGGTTAAAATCTTATATTTTTATGAAAGGTTTGTATTGAGATTATGGTGATGGTTTTAGACTCTTTACAATTTGATAAATATATGTAGTTTATAATATCATGAATGGACTTATTATAGAGTTATTTCTTTCAATGATTTTGAATTGGTTTAGTTTAAGATATCTGTGTGGCTTATAGTTTGGCAATGTTACATATTCTGAGATCATATTCACATAGTGAAAACAAAACTCAAAGAAATATGATAAAATATTTTGGAAATAAAATAATGAGAATATAATTTTATTTTTTTAAGGTTTTAGTTGGAATATTATGATGATATTTGACACAATTAGAAGGTTTTCATATGAATAATTTAGTTTCAAATAGTAAAATAAGTTGAATGATCATTTATTTATAGTTTTAAATTTTATAAGTGATTGAGTATTTAATAAATTGAAATATAATTTTTATTTAGCTTCATATTTGTTATATTCATGTTGATTTTTAGGTATAAAATAATTACCTTTTGAATATATTTGAAACTTCATATAGGATGTCAGGTTAGGACCAACCTATTTCAATTAGGGATAATCATAGGAGAGGTTGGGGAAGGAATAAAAATTCTCATATTAAGAATTGAAAGGGATAAAATAGTTAATTTTATATAGGGTGTTTTAGAGCTAGAAGGTTTGGCCCTAGATGTACTAATATGAGAGCTAGAATGTCAATCCATTTTAATGCCACTGACCCTAAATTTTGGAATGTGTTGAATAATTTACCTTCTAATCCTACAAACCATAATGGTAATATAGATTTTATTGGTTGTAGATTTGGACCCCAATCTCAGTCTCATAGTAGCTCTTCTTATCACTTACAAAATAATCTAAACTAGTTGCTTATTCAATCACCAAACACATAAAGAGTCCATCATATTAATGAACCACATCTTGTTAAAGAAACGACTTAGTTAGATAATGAGATAGCCCATCCTAATATTTTTTTAATCTTCCCCTACCTTATTTTTCTAATGAGCATTCACCTCCTCAGAAAGAACCTACTATAGGATGTAGGAAGTTGATTTTTAAAAGACTTATTATAGGGTGCAAGAAACTAAGTTTAGAAAAGCCACTTCTTGTCATACATCCAACTTCTTCTAAGAAACATTCCATGAAATAGGATGAATCAAATACTCCCATAAATATTAGAGTTTTGAAGTAGATTAAATTAGAGGTAGATGATAATATAGGTGATTCTATAACTAAGTTGGTTCAATTCCCTATAGTTGAAATATAATATAATGAGTGTTTGAATGAATAGGGAAAACTAATGATTGAAGTTTTATCTAATTTTAATGGCCTTTGGTTATTAGAAAGATAAATTTTCATTTCAAAATTGAAATTTTAAGTTAGTCAAACTTAGCTATATTTCATATTTTGATATTTTTATTATAATATTTTAAAATTACAATAGACTTTTAATTTTTGATATGTAATATGCCTAAGTAATTTTAATTATATGCGGTATGAAATTAATATAGATAAAAATTTCATTAAACTTTGATTTATAATATTATTTATTGAAACGTGTTATTATATTTTATTATTAATTGATTATAGGATCCCCACCAATTAGGAAATACCTAGTCTATATTCAAATATTCCATCCCTTAAGAATTTTAACTCTTAATTAAACTTTAACTAATAACTATCAATATTAATTGATTTATAAAATTCAATAAGCTAAGTTAACAAGTAACTAAGTAAAGGTTAGTTACAACCTATTTAAACAAAATTTGAATTATAAAAGGAGATCAAGGCTTCATTTGAAAGTAGGATCAACACAGGTATTGAAGACTTATACATTATAAAGTCAATCATTTATCTCTCTTTTCTATGTAACTTCTCTAAGATAGCATGACTTTTAAAGATAGACTAATGGTACTTTATTTGATGGTTGAGTATAGTGCTTAAGAAACGTAAGTATATCCAATTTTATATTATCATTTATAATAAATTATCTTAAATTTATCAAGTTTAATATCTTTTAATGATTCCTTCTTACATTCCTATGTACAAAATATGAGTATTCAACATGAATAATGATTAAAATATTATTTTTTGTGACATTTCATTGATCTAATCAATTGTAAAAGTTTTCTTTTTAAGATATTTTTTAAAGAAGTTGTTGATTTTTAAAATAAAATTGATCTATTTTTCTATGATGACTCTCTTTGAGACTTGCATGTTTTATCTAAATTGTACTTTACTTTGACTTTGACTTCTAATTTAATTTTATTTTATTTTATTTTAATCTCTGATTGATCTAATTTATTTTCTATTTTATTTAATCTTTAACATACTTTAGTTTTTATTTTGCATTACACTTACTATTTATTCTTGATTTTATTTTAAGTTTCTTACATTACTTTTCTTTCTTTAATAAATTAGAGTTATATTTATTCAATTTTAGATTAGTTTAGTTCTAGTTATAGTTTAATATAAGTTAGATTCTTTAGACTTTATTAAATAATTTATTGTCTTTTACTTAGTTATTTTATTCTTTATCTTGATTGTTGAGCTCTGCTTGGTTACTTACTTTATATGAGATCTATTATGTATTGATTTATCTTAATTCTATTTTACTTTTATACGTGTGGTTTATTATATTTATGTTATTTGGAAGTAATTAAAGTAGCAGGATATTATTTTGAGAATATATTATATTATTGAATCAAAATTCTTTCCTTCAAGAGATTGTCTTATTCATAGGACTTCTTTGTCAGATAAGATAGATTACCATAAGACTTTTCAGCCTTTGAATGAAAAGTACTTCATTGTCATCTTCATCAACATTGGAACTATCACTTGATTCTTGAATCTTAGCTTTCTCCTTCTTTGATGTCTTGAAAGCCACTTCTCTCTTTGAGGGTTTATCTTGTTCTATCCACATCTCATATGCCGTGAGAACTTTTTTATCTACAATAAATATCTAGGCATCTAGCTGAAAAATGTCCAATCTTCCCACAATTAAAACATTTAAAAGGTAGTTTTCCTTGATATTTACCTATTCCTCTTTTCAGCCTCTGAATGAAAAGTGCTTAGATATATAATGTATCTATGATCAGCTTGACCACCATTATTCTTCTAATCATTTCTTGTGTGCCTAGTTATTTATGGATTCTTCAATCATTAGACCATCTCACCTATGTTTACACCCTCTCATTTTTTATCTATGTAGTATGGGTGTATACATCACATATATGATAATAAATGGGTGTGTTGACTTGGATGGCATGTTACAATAAAAGATGAATTCATATGTCATACGCTTCTTAATAAACTGCACATCTTAAAAATAAGGCAAACACATTCCTGCATGGGAAGTTAGTTTTATTATGGCCTTCTACTTTGTATTCGATGCACCATAGTCCACTTCAATCATCATGCATAGGGCTGGTAGTAAGCTTTTGGAACTAGGAAAGGGCTCCAATATGAATATGGTAATAAGATTACGATGAGGAGTTTTGGGTGTTGGGATGCTATCATACTCTAGAGTTGGGTCTTTGAAGGATGTGATGAAGAAAATAACTATTAAACTAAGTACACAAAAGACTACAGCCATTTTTAGTGATTATATTGTGGAATAAGTAGAAGAGGTTCCATTTATGGAGATTAATGAAGAAGATGTGATCCTCTATAAGACAAAATTAGAGAAAGAGTAAACAATTTATAGATTTAATGGTTTTTAGTTAACTACAGAGGCTTTGTTGATGTGATGATCTTCTTATCAAGGTTATGTATGATGGCTCAATGGAATGATAAATAGGTTGTGTTCCCAAGCAAGGATTTTACTCGGTAGTTATAAGCTTATTTTTTATTTTTCATAACACTAAAAAAACCTCTAGCATATTTAGAATCATAATTGAACCTTTAGAACCTTAATATTAGACTAGTATGATTCTAACATAACCTTTATAATAGGCAAAAGGATTGATTACTCAATGAAACAATTTTCATCATCAATAAATTTGATGACTCCACTGGGGACATCTTGCATAAATATTATTTATTTAAAGATTTATTTTCTTCTTAGTCATGGTACTTAGAGGACAACCTATTATTATCCAACCTAGAATCTATATTATTGATGATCAAGTTGATGTTGATTTTAATTTAACTCATTATGTATGATATAATCATCCTTATAATTTTTACCATGTCATTTAAGTCATAATGAAGAAGAAGTAATTATCTAATTTGAGATAGATTGGTATTATAATCTTACTCATGACACTCAATAAGATGTTTTAAATATAAATAAATGAATTCAGGAAAATAGAGCTAGAGTTTTAGATACTAATCTTATACTTAGGACTCATTTTATTTTTGATTCTCATCCTTTTGATGATTTTGTTATGCTCTTTGAATATATTGATACAAATATACAATTAAATTAGGTTAATAAGGTTCAATATATTCAATTAGTTCAAGTAGAATAGAGAATACATGACATAATTCAAGGTCTGTGAGACAATAGAGATTAGGATGAATTCAATGAAGATGAATCTATTTCTAAAGCTGAAACATAATAGAAAAAGCTTTAAATACATGGATTTTTGGAAATCAACCAGTTAAGTCAACTTCACTACAATAATTAAATATAGCAATTTCTTTTAGCTTCTAAGGAATCTTGGGAGGATCATTGAGATGTTTTTTAGTTTATTTGTTTTATTCTTGGGGTAACAAGTGGAAATATTTGTTTAATAACTTTTACTCAAACACTTGATGGGAAAGCTTATCAAGCTTTTGTTAGTTTACATACTAAAGATATCAACACTCAGAAAGATATTTAAGATTGGATTGAATTAGATTTTGAAAAATCTAAAGAAGATCTAGGCCTAGTCAATGATCTTGTAAATTTTTCTATTAAGCTAGGTGAAACTATATACCATTTGACTACTAGGTTTACTAAATTACATCAAAAGATTCTTCGTGATCTTAGACCTTCTAAAAAAATATCTAAACTTTACTTTTTTAGTGATTTACCTTTGAAGTATAAAATGGTCTTAGATGATAGAGACATTATGGAATACGATGAAATTGTAAAATTTTGCATTGAGTATGAAAATAAAATTCAACATATTGGGTTTAAAGATAGGTCTTCTACATTTCTAAATTTAGATAATGTAGAAATTTTAAAATCCATCCAAATTCTAGGAAATAAATTGGTTGATGTTAAAAGATAATTTAATGATAAACCTTCTTCATCAAATAGAAACATTATTGAAAGTAAAAATAAAGAGGTTTATCATCATTATAATGTCTTTGAATTGGATCATGATTTAGATTCATGTATTTCCATTTAAAAATTTGAAAAGTTTATTCAAGGAAAATCTAGTATACCTATTGATCTAGTAGACAACATAAACATATGTGCTCTTATTGATCCATCATAAAATGAAGGTGATTATGTTGTTAATAATATAAATAAATATTATAACTCTTATCAAAACAGGAATGCAGTAAATAATCATTCTTATTCTAAATATAAAGATAAAATAATTCTTCAAGTAATTTAGTTGATAATTCTTCTCAAAAGATTCCTTTATATACTAATAATAATACTCAATATCAACATTGTAATCCTAAGAATTTTTGACAAATGTTAAAAATTATAATATAATTGATGATTAATCTCACTTAGTGTTGGATTCTCATTATTACAAGCAACTAGGCTTCAAGGACAAGTTGATAAAATTAATGAAGCTGTTAAGAATCTAAAAAATGATGAAGAATTACAAGAAGAAGATAGTAATGAACAATCATCTATTTTTGCTCAAAGTTATGATCCTATTATAGATTATATACATCTATTTTATGTTTTATTCAAAATTGATAATAACGTAATCTATCATTGTATCTTAGATATGGGTGCTTCAAATAATATAATTCCCAAATTCATTATAGATCAATTAGGTATATCTTATGAAACTGACAATAGAAAACTTACTGGATTGAATTCTAGACAAACTAAAAGTTGTGATAAGTTTTGATAAATAGTCACTAATATTGTTCAAAATGAAAAAATGGAATGCATGATTAATGTCCCAATTTAAGACATTCCTAGTAATTATGTTTTGTTATTAGGAAGAGATTGGTCAAAAGCAATTGGTGCTTTTGACAGAAAATATATCACATGAGTTCTCATAGGTAATGAGATTGCTTTCATACAAAGAGAATATTGGTCTAGTACACTTATAGAATCATCCATTTCTTCAAATTTTGATTATGCTGAGACAAGAATTAGAACTTATAAGTTGTTGAATTTAGATGAACCAAAAAATCAGCATGAAGAGTTTTTTGATAAAAAATTTTTATGGTCACTATATTTTGATGGAGCATATTCTCAATAAGGAAATGGTGCTGGAATTTGTTTAATATCTCCCATTGGTAAGGTATTCCATTATGCTTAAAATTTATTTTTTGAAAATACTAACAATAAAATAAAATTTGAAGCACTATGTTTAGGCTTAGAAAAAGCCATTAAAATTAATTTTAAACATTTAGAAGTCTTTGAGAATTATGAATTAATTGTTAGGCAAGTTTGGAAAATTTATAAAACTAGTCAAACTTGTCTACATCATTATACTCAGAAGTTTTGGTCTTTACTTAAACATTTTAAAACTTTTAATATCACTCACATACTTAGATAATATAATAATAGAGCTGATAAGCTTGCTCTTTTTGCATCTAATTCAACTCTAAGTGAAATTGAACCAATTATAGACTTCTCTTTTTTTGAAATTTTTTGACCTAAAATTACATATTTGAATGATAATTATCATATTTATAATTGTGATGAACATATAGATTCTTTTGTTAAAGGTAATTAATTTTATCTTGATGATTATGTATGAAATTATGGAGATTAAATGCAATTAAGTACTAATAAATTACCTATTGGTTTAGTATGTTTGAAAACTATGTTTACACCTAATGATGAGCCCAAATTTTATAAAAAAAGAACCATCTAGGATAATTATAGGTGAAACTATTCCTATCAATTTAGGTACAGAAGAAGATCCTAAATATGTGTATTTAGAAATTCAAGTTACTGAAACTGAGAAGGTAAAATTTGTTAAATTATTCAAACAATTTATTGATGTATTTGCCTATTCATACTAGGATATTAAAAGTTATTATACTAATATTATTAAACATGATATACTTATAAATCCTCATATTAAATCTATAAGATAGAAAATATGAAGAATTATCACTTTGATAAAAGACACCATTAACAAAGAGCTAGATAAAATGATTGATGATGGTGTCATTTTGCTTGTAAACTATTATGAATAGGTAGCTAATTTAGTGCTAATTATAAATAAACATAGTGATATTAAATTTTATGTTGATTTTAGGGACTTGAACAAATCTAGTGTTAAATATAATTTTCCTCTACCAAGTATAGATCAGATTTTGTAATAAGTTGTAGTGTCAAAAATGATGTCATTATTAGATGTATTTTTTGGTTATAATCAGGTTTTTGTAAATCTTGAAGATAGACATAAAACTATTTTTACAACTCTTAGAGGGACTTTTGCTTATAACAAAATACCATTTGGATTAATGAATGTAGGAGATAGTTTTCAAAGAGCTATGCATGTTGATTTTGATGATTTGATTTGCATTATTATTCAAGTCTATTTCATGATCTCATTATTCATTTGAAAAGATGAAAAAAGCATTTAGATCATCTTTGTGAATTTTTAACAAGATGTAGAAGTATGACATTTCTTTAAATCTAAAGAAATCAATTTTTAGTGTTACCAAAGGTAAGTTATTAGGACATACCATTTCAAAAGATGAAATTTCCATAGATCCTAAATATGTTAAATCCATTAAGGAATTACCTCCTCCTAATCAATCTAGTTTACGATCTTTCTTTGGTAAAATTAACTTCCATATATAATATTTTTATAATAAATCTAATCATTTGCATTTACTAATTAAAAAATATAAAAATTTTACTTGGGATGAAGATGTTGATTTACCATTAAATAATGTTAAAGATGTAATTGCAAGTGATTGAGTTCTTGCTAAACAAGATTTTAAAAAATCATTCATTCTTTTTGTGATTGCTAATGAAAAAATAATTGAAGCTATTATCACTCAAAAAATTTTAAAATAATGATAAAAAACCAATTGCTTATATGAGTCAAGTTTTAAAACATGCTGAAACTAGGTACCCTCTTATTGAGAAATTTGTTTTATCATTAATTTCCTCTTTAATTAAATTTCATTATTTATTGATGGGAAAAAAGTTTTAGTGTGATCTTATGTACATGTTTTATCTTATCTTTTGAAATAACCAGCCATTCAAGGAAGTGTATATTACGAATTCAAGAGTTTGATATTTAATTCAAAACATGAAAAATAATTAAAGGTAATGACTTGGAAAAACATTTAACTAAAATTTTTTCTTCAAATAATAATGTTTTAGTATTTTTAGTTGATGATAATTTGAATGCAAAGCCTATTTAAAGACCATGAAAATATATAATTTTTCTAAAAATTTCAAATTTGATCTTTAAATGAATGAATGTGATTGTATGTTGGTTGAAGATGATTGGTATCATGGCTTGGTATTTTATTTTAAAAATCAAGCCTATACTAATAATTTTGATAAGAAACAAATATGTTCCTCATGGTTAAGATCTTTAAATTTCTATTTATTATATTTTTTTTTGTTTTATCAAAATGATATCACATAGATTACTAGGTTGAATCTTGTGCCCACTAAGTGTAGGTCCATAAATATTTTATTAATCTAAAAAAATCAAGTACAAAGAAAGAGTGAAAATATGCCATTAATAATTTTTACAAAACCATACAATAATATATAGTTTTCACCTCATACTAGTAAAAACCAACTAACTCTTACAACCAATTATTTATGGGAATGTAATTCATAAGGTAGTTTGATTTATTAACACAAATATAAAACTAACCAAATAAATCTAACTTAATTTATTTACAAGGGTGTCTTTATAGAAATAAACATGTCTTGTTTACATTTATTTAAATTAACTTACTTACCAAAATCCTAACTTAAGAATTTGGAACAAGTCCTAACAAAGACCCCTATGATCCAAAGTCAGTTCTTTGGAAACATGCCAAGCTTTTTTTTAATTTTTTCAAATTTGATTCTATCAAGGGGTTTTATGAAAATGTCAGTTATCTAATAAATAGTTGGGTGATATATTGGATCAAGTGATTTCTTTGCCACCAGCATTCATAGATAATGATAATTTACATCCATACATTTTGTTATGGAATGAATTACTAGATTCTTGGACATCTTGATTTCTCTATGATTATCAACATATAACTATGTAGGAACAATCTATGAAATTTGAAGATCTTCAAGAATTCACCGTAATTAAAAAATTTATCTAGAAGCATTCCATGTTATAATGTATTCTAATTTTATTGATGGATTTACCACTATATCTTGATTCTTACAACACTAAGCAATGTCATATGAACCCATATCCATAGTGTATCCTATTATGAATACTGTGTCATCCACACATCCACTAAAATTTTCATCACAATACCCAACAAGGTTGAAGTTGCTATTGTATTTGTACTCAAGGACATATGTTTTTTATTCTTTGAAGGTAAAAAACTACTCTTTTTGCTACATGCCAATGATTTTTTTTGGGATTATGTATAAACCTAGACAAAAATTCAACTAAATATGATATATTAGGCCCAATAGTCATCAAATATATCAACCTCCCACTAATTGTCTATATTTGGTGTCATTAAAAAATGCACTACCATCATCTTTAGATAATTTCAAGGTACTTTTCATAGGAGTGAGGGTAGGTTTGCAATCACTCATGCCAACCTATTTAATAACTCAAAAATATACTTATTTTGTGAAATGAAAATACTATGTTCTATCTGAGTTACTTTTATGCCAAGATAGTAGTGAAAAAGTCCAAGATCTATCATATCAAACCCATCTTTTAATTCCTTCATCATAGACTTGTCATGGTTTCATCATTGCCTATAATAAACAAGTTATTGACATAGAGAACAATAATCACTAATTTATTACCCTACACTCAAAAATAGAGAGTATCATCATATTTACTAAATTGAAAGACAATTGTCTTTAGGTATGAATCCATTTTATCATACCAAGCCCTAGGTGATTGTTTGATCCCATACAAAGCTTTGATCAATTTGCACACTTTGTGATCTGCACCCACTTTCTAAAAATGCTAGGGGTATTTCATATATACTTCTTATTATAAATCACCATTCAAAAAGGCACTTTTAAAATCCATCTAATGTAATTTCTAGCCATTCTATGTTACTACGAAAATAACTATATGAATAGTGTGTCATTTGGCAGTTGGTGTAAATGTTTCCTCATAGTCAATACCCTCTATTTATGCATAATATTTTGTAATAAGTTTTTCCTTATGTTTATTAATGGATCCATCTGATTTATACTTAGTTATATAAACCCATTTGCATCATATGTGTTTAACATGTGAAGGAGGATCAACCAAAACCCAAGTATTACTGTTAAGTATTGAATCATATTCACTTTCCATTGATTGTTGCCAAACATCTTCAATAGAAGCCTCCTCAAAACTAGATGGCTCAGTGGAATAAGTAGTAATAACCATTTCATAGTTTACCAATTTACAAGAAATTATAGGACCTATTAGACCAAATTTATTTACTTTTAAGGTAGAAAAAGTACTTTGATCCCATTTTGATATTTATTCAAATTATTCAAATCAGGGACACTAGAATTCTCATCATATGCACCAATTGAAGGAAGACTTAGAGAAATTTAAACATTTTCTAAGTCATCAACCTATGAAATAGAAGATGAAGGAGAGAAAATATAAGGGATAATAGTTTTATATCACAACACTTGAGACTTTCCCTCATTATTTAATCCCTTATCACATTTTTCAATATTCCTCTCTAACCTTTCAAATTGAGAATCCATCTCTGTAGTGTTCATAGTGCCAAATTCATCGAATACCACATGTATAATCATTATGAATTTCCCTATATCATATGAAAGCAAATGATACCCCTCTTTATTTTTTAAATATTGAAGAAAGATGGATTTTTGACTTCATAGTTCCAACTTAGTTCTATGTTTAATGGGAAGTAAAGCAAAACAAAAGCATCTAAAAACTTTCAAGTGTTTAGCTTTTAGTTTAAACCCATACCAAGCCCCATATGGAGTTTATCCTAAAAGTGTAGCTATAGGGTGCCTATTTCTCAAATACACTATAGTACCAATGGCTTCATCCCAAAACTTATCATCGATATGTTTATAGTGCAACATAGCTCATATTTTGATATCTAAAGTCCTATTCATTCATTCAGATACTCCATTCTACTATTGAGTGTAAGCATTACTATATTGTCAATGAATGTCACATTCTTGATAATAATCCAAAAACTCATTTTAAGTATACTCACAACCATTATCTCAATGAATATTGGCCAAGTCCGAACCTATTTATTTTTCAACTAAGTGTAACAAATAAAAAAACTTAAGGAAAACTTTCATTTTTTTTCCATAAAAAACACCCAAGTCATCCTAAGAAAATCATCAATAATTAACAAAAAATACCTAGAGCCTCTAATGGATAACTTATTCATGTCACATACATCACTATGAACTAACTACAAACATATGTTAGCTCACCATTAATAATTCTTAGGAAAATTTTCTCAACTTTGTTTGCCCAAAACACATTATTCATAAAGAATACCATCATTGTGAAAAGTGGGCAACCCACTCACCATACCAATCTCTACAAGTCCACTAAAGAGTGAACCTTAAAATGTCCATAATAGAGATGCCACAACCACTATGTAGACATAGTACGTTTACCTATATCAACAACTGTCACAAGTTCCACTATGAGAGGAAGCACTTTACAATGTAATATAACTAAATTTCCATCCTCATATCTTGCATACATGGATTTATATCCATCCTTCCCTTAGTTGATATAAATGATCCCATTTTCAAGAACTATTTGATAACCTTTATTTTGAATAGATACCAATGAAATAAGATGTGCTTGTAATGTGGGAGCATACCAGACATTCTCCAAGTATTTGATAGATCCATTAGGAAGGATAATCCAAATTGACCCCAGACCTTGTCAAGTATGCATACACTTATTTCCCAAGGATACCAGAGAGAGAGAGAGAAGCTTATTTGAAAGTCTAAAGGAAGTCTCACTCAAATGTCATGTGTTTGGTTTCTCTTGGATCTAAAACCCATATATCTTTGAGCTCATCTCTAGCCTCATATTCCACATGATCAATGTTCCCTAAAGTAGTGAATGTAGATTCATGAGTAAAAATTCTATACTCATCATAATCATGGTTAGCATATTGATCAGAGTTAGATTTAGTCACTTTTTGTGGCCTCTAAATTTTGTTAAAAGTAATCCTACACTGAGAGGCAATGTGACCAAATTTCTTTCATCTTTGACACTGAATGTATGATCTACCTCAACATCTACCTGTATAAGAGTTGTTACCATGTATTCTATCACTCATATCATTTGAATGACAATGGATAGATTTTTGATCTGAATAACCTCTACCTTAGTTTTTAAATCTAGATCCTCTATAACCTCAACCCCCTCTATAAATATTTCCTTTATTATTTTATTGACTAGAATAAGATGAACTAGGATTGGACACAAAAACATGGGCTTCCTCAATTTTCTTGGATTTCTTAGGTAGAAATATTTTATTTTGAATAATGAACTCAATCAATTTATCAAAAGTGATGCTTGTGATCTTGTCAAAGACATATAACATTTCTATAAAGTTTCTATAGGACCTAGGTAATCCTTTCAATAGAACAGTAAATATGAGATCATCATCTAGTTTTCCAAACCCAATCTTAGTATACTTAGTACTAATATTATTCAACTTATAAAATTATTCTCACATATCCCCATCTTCCTCTAATGACAAAGTAAATAACTACATGTGGATGTCTATCTTTGTATGCTTAGATTTCATATCATACAAATCACATAAGATTTTCCATGAAGTATAACTATGAAGATAATTTTCAATATGTACGTAAGTATCTAAAGTACAAAAACACTTGATTAAAGCTAGGGCCTTATAATCATGTCTATTAAAAACATCAAGGTCAGCTTATTTTTTTAGAAATATAGGATTTTCATTCTTTAAAACATCCAATTGCTCATTAAAAACTAAAGAAGCTTACATCAAATATTTCCCATCTAAATAATTAGAAATCATTAATTTATCACCATTTGAAAGTAAATTCTAAATATTTGGCATCTTGAAATCAATCAACTTTGAAAAATAAAAGTGAAACATAATGCAAAATAAGTGTGATAAATGAATGAAACAACACACTCACTGATAGCACTTTGCATAAGACAATAATGATCCTACAGAGTTTTTCAGTTAACCTCCACATAGAGAAAAAATAAAAATAATTTTGATGGGTTTTTCAATTAACCTCACCAAAAAATTCAAATATTACACCCTTATTTCTCTAAAAATTCACCTTATTTCACCAAAAGAAAAAGAAACAAACTTCTATTATGTTTTTTCAAGTAGTATTAATGATTTTACAATCAAGTATGTTTTATAAAACTTGCAAAGAATAAAAAATATTTTAAAAAGGAATATTCCCTTACAAAAATTAGATACCAAAAAAAAGGATTCTTCCAAAAATTAGATTGTTGACCTCTGTCTTATGAAGCTCTACACAAAATAAGCCGTTTCAATTGCTCTAAGAGCATTCACAAGACATAAAGACCAAAAATTATATATGAACCTAATTTTTTGTTTTATGGAAATAAAAAAATTACTTGGGCATTGAAATTGATTTATCAAAAAAGTTTTTCAAGTAAATAATAATTTCTTTTGCATAGATTTACGAGGACCAACACAAACCCTATGTTTTTCAAAAAATATTTTGAAAAATTTTAAAAATTGAAATTTTTATTTTCTTGAAACCTTCTAATGCCATGTTGGATGCCATGGCTTTTATGAAAAATTCTAAAATTGGTTATTCACTCCTCCTGACCTTATAAATACATACCAAGTTGTATAACTCAAGATTTGCCTATGTCTAAGACTATCAGAGATATTTTTGATGAAATTTTCTTTTTTCTGAATGCTAGGGTGTTGAAGAGGTCGTACAAGTTCAGATATTGGCTTGAAAAAATCTAAAAATCAACTATGATAACATCTCAAGGAATTTTGATTCTATATTTGACCTTTTAGAAATCTAAATACAAAAAAATTAACCAAATGGATTTTTTTTTAAATGGAGGCCATACTAACTGATCAAAAAAAATTTAGGTTTTAAAAAGTCATACAAATGTCTATTTGGCATTAAAAAGAGTTTGAAAATCAAATATGATCAAATTTTAGCCTTCAAAATCATGCTACAATGTTAAAAATGAAGGATTTGAGTTTAGAATTATGGAGGGAGAGATTTCCAGGCACATGGCCGTTAAACATAGGATTATTACCATGCACGCCAAAGTAAAATATTTTAAACAATTAAATATTTTATTATTTTTTTCAAAAATATTAACCTTAGACCAATGTTACTAAAGCATACCTTATACAGCATGTATTTTTTCAAAAATGACTTAATGTGAGGCTTCTTTGTGTCCCCATGAATAAATTTTTCACCTTTTATTTCATTTAGATTCACCATGCTTCTGATAACCACACTTTGATACGACTGATATCACATAAACCACTAGGTTGAATCTTGTGCCCACTGAGTGTGGGTCCACAAGAATTTTATTAATCTCAAAAAATGAAGTACATAGAAAGGGTGCCAATATGTTGTTAATGATTTTTACAAAGGCATACAATAATATATATTTTTCACCTCATACCAGTAAAAACCAACTAACTACTACAATTAATTATTTATGAGAATGCAACTCGTAAGATAGATTGATTTATTAACATAAATATCTGACTAACCAAATAAATCTAACTTTATTTATTTATGGGGGTGTCTTTATAAAAAGAAGCATGACCCACATACATTTATTTGAATTAACTTACCAAAATCTTAATTTAAGATTTTGGAACAAGTCTTCACGTGAAATAGAGAATGGATTTTTATTAAGATGCCTTATACATGAAAAAACTCAAAACGTTCTCAGAAGTTATCATGAATGGAATTGTGGTCGAAATTATGTTCTAAAAACCACTGCTTATAAGATCTTATGAGAAAGTTATTCTTGTCCTACACTATTTCAAGATGCTTATAAGTTAGATCATTATTGTATGCCATGCCAATTATTTATTGGTAGAGATAACTTACCTACAATGCCTTTAAATCATGTTATACCTAGAAAAATATTTATGAAATGGGGACATTAACTTTATTTTAGATATACATCCTCCTTCATCATCTGATCATAGGTATGTATTAATAACAATGACTTGTTTCACAAAATGGTCTAAGGCTAAAGCACTTAAAAGTTTTATAAAAAATGAAGTAATTTAATTTTTAGAGAATTAGATTTTCTCTATATTTAGAGTTATTTATGAAATCATTTCTGATAATGGACCTCAGTTTATTTTAAATGATTTTTTGGGAAAATATTCTATTATATCTACTCATTCATATAAATATTGCCTTCAAGGTAATGGTCAAGCTGAGTCAAAAAATTAGTTCGTGAAAATAAATGAAATTGGTATCTTAAAATTTTTGAAGCTTTATGGGTTGATAGAACTATTGTTAAGGTAGTAATTGGTTATTCACCTTTTATGTTAGCATATGGATTTGAGGCCACCTTACCAATAAAAATTTATATTTCTTTAGCTAGAACTATTTTACAATATGTTGTTGAAGATATAAATTTGATTGAATAAAGATTGCATGATCTAATAGCTCTTGATGAATTAAAGGTGAAAACATTACAAAAATTAAAAAATTGATAATAAAGTTTGTAATCAAAAATTTAAAGTTAGTGATCTAGTTTTATACTAGAATAAAGCTCATGAAGATCCTGGTAAACATCATAAATTTGATTCATTATGGTTTGGTCCTTATCAAGTTGCAATTGTACATAAAAATAATGCTTTTGATTTGAAATATCTTGATGGGAATTGACTATATTACTTAGTTAAAGGCCATCAATTAAACTTATTTCATGATTATCTTCCTTTTAGATTTGTTTTCTTTATTTTTTTTTCTTTTTGGTTTTGTGTTTCTTTTCTTTTCTATTATTTTGTTGTTTCTTATTTTGTTGTTTTGTTTGTTTTTCTTCTTGATATTGTTTGACGTTTAATTTTAAAATATCAACAAGTGTTTCAAGTGGTTAAAGTTTCATGTTATGAAGGAAGAATATGAAGATGTTGCACTACACATGTAAGTATCAGTTATTTTAATGGTGTTATTATTTATAAAATTAGTGTTATTTATACATGAATAATATATGTTGAGTTATAACTAGTTGTCAAAGTTATACTCTATTTTTAGATATTGTATTTAAGGAATTTGTATTTTTTTATGCATCCAACCTAAAATTCCCTATTATATCATTTCCTTTCTTCATTCTACACTATCCAAACATCTCATCCCTTATTGAAATCATTTTAAAGGGGTTCATGCATATGACATAGCTTCTTGAGAAATGATTTATTTGGATCACACTATCAAGATTATATTTTTATAATAGGCAATTTGATTTCTACTCAATTTCATTAATAAAATTTGACTAACAAGGTCTCTAGTGTTGTGCCTATTTTTCATACCCCTTCAATTTTATGAAAATAATACTCGTATCTAACATAGAGATGACCTACTCATGATATCTAAAACTATAGTCGAGGACCTAGGTAAATTAATAGTATACTAAAATAGATATTTTCAATTAAATAAGTTTATGATGATTGGTTTATGAATTTGTATTTATATTTTTAGTGGTTTTGAAAAGCATGAATGGATAAAACTTTCATATATATATATATATATATATATATATATATATATATATATCATTTCTTAATTGTTTATGTTTAACCATAGTTTTAGTTGATAGTTTGATCATATCGTAGTGATTAGTTCAATGTTTGAATTTAAAATGGCAATGCTCAACATGGTTTTATTAGGATTGGAAAGTATATGGACTTATGGTTTTCAGTTAATTTCACTCAAAACTAACTACAAACATATACATGGATTTATCATGGTGAGTAATGGCATTATATAATTTATGTTATAAGTGCAAATTGATATAACATTATAACTTAACTTATTTTATAAGTACTATTAAGGTATCCTAAGAGATTCTAAGTTTTTAATAAAAACACTATTTTATTTCTAAGTGTTTCAAAGGCTTAAGTGATAGACATATTAAGTCCATAAATGGTCATGGATAATTTCAAATGTTAAAATGAATTGAATCTATGTTTTTAGCATTGAGACACAAAGGCTTTATGTGGTTTGAATGTCAAATGGTAAGTTGATCATTTAAGGTGACATATTTGGTAGTCTTAGCTGGAACCTAGGTTCCAAATTGGTAGTTTGGTTTAAATATGAAGTAGGGTGGATGCTTTCAAATCTTGGTGAAATCATAAGAGGTTCAAAGGAATTTAATGCATAGTGTACATGCCTTGGTTTATGGAAATTGGTTGTGGTTTTATCAATTATTATGGTCATGACTAAATTTTAAAAGGTTGTTAAATGAGTTGGTAGTTTGCTAAGTTATTACCTTTGTTTGATAAGCCAATGATATACGGGCATGTAGGAATAGGTAGTTCATTTATGGGACTTGGATTATAAATATTTTTTTTTTCCTTTTGGTCAGTTATTTTTAAATCTTTCCATGGAACTGACACTCTATTAGATAGATTTTTGGAGGTTGCATATAAGAATTTACAAATAGAAAAGTTGTAGGAAAGCTTATTCATGTACATCATGACTGGAAAATGTATAATTTTTAAGGAAATAGTTATGGTTGTTCCATTATGATTGGTTTGTATCAATGATAAATAATGGTTTTTAAGTCTACATGGCTTTGATAAAGTTTACATGGAGATAATTTTTCGTCTTCAATCTCATTGCATGTATGGTTTTGGAAGATGAAAGATCTTGGATTTTTAATGGGTTTTCATATTATTTCTTTGCATGAGGAATCATTAATGAAATGGCTTTCATTTTGACACAAATAGTTTTATCTTAGTAGTTTATGAAATATTATGATTATTTGTTTAGCATAGTATTCTGAAAATGAATGTGGAAATTTTTGTAAAATATGATTTTAAATTTTGGGTTCTTGATTTTATCATTTAGTTTGACACAATGAATATTTTGGTCATTTACATTTTATGGTGAGTTATGGTTACATAAATACATGTCAGTTTAGTGATTTTGAGCTCTACATAATTATTTTAATGGAAATATAGTGATATTAAATTGCATCTTAGAAGGATAATGGAGATTATTTATGGGCTTGTAATTTTATGGTTTTAGTTTTCTGTTGATTGATAGTGATGCTTTTGAATGAGATTATTTATATCTTCAAGTTATATTTTTTTGATTTTAGGGTTTAGTACAAAGATGAGTTTTATATGTTCATATATATGAAAATATTATTAGATTTGATAGTGTTTCTAATATACTATGAAGAAACATTTTTGAACATTTCAATAAGCATATGTTTGTTCAAGAATAAAATATATGATGTTAGAGTGGTAGTTTTTGTTCATATTTTGTAGTTCAAAGCTATAGTTTCATGCATAGATGGGTTTTGAAGGAAAAGTTTTATATATAATCTTTTTTATTTAAATATCATGAGCTCAAACTATATCTGGGTATAATTTTCCAAAAAGCAATTTTTTGGGTTTTATTCAAAGTCATGAATATTTTAAGATAGATAAAATGGTTAATAATTTTAGAAAGCCATGATAAATTGTTTTCTTTAATTTTATGATTTGGAAAGGATGGAATGGTTAAATGCTTATATTTTGATGAAAGGTTTCTATTGAGATTATGTTGGTGGTTTTAAAATCTTTACAATTTGATAAATACATGTAGATTATAATATCACGAATGGAATTATTGTAAAGATATTTCTTGCAGTGATTTTGAATTGGTTTAGTTTGAGAGATCTGTGTGGTTTATAGTTTCATAATGATACATATTCTAATATCATATTAACATAGTGAAAATGTAACTTAAATAAATATGACAAAATATTTTGAAAATAGAATTATGAGAATATAATTTTATATTTTTAACATTTTAATTGGAATATTATGATGATATTTGACACAGTTAGAAGCTTTTCATATGAATAATTCAATTTTAGATAGTAAAATTAGTTGAATAATCATTTTCTAATAGTTGGAATTTTTATAATGACTAAGTATTTACTATATTGAAATACAATTGTTATTTAATTTCACATTTGTTATATTAATATTGATTTTTAGTCATAAAATAATTAGCTTTTGAATATATTTTAAATTGCATATAGGATGTTAGGTTGGAATCAACTTAGTTCAAGTATGGATAATGATAACTAACGTTGGGGAAGGAATCAAACTTTTGACATTGTGAATCAAGAGATACCTAACAGAAAATTTCTTAGAGAGGCTTTAGGGCTAGAAAGTTTGACCCTACGTACGTTAGTAGGTGAACCAAAATGTCAATCCATTTTGATGTCACTGACCCTAAATTCTATAATGTGTTGAATAATTTACCCGTTAATCCTACAAACCATAGGGGTAATAGAGGTTTTTATGGTCATATATTTGGATCTAGATCTTAGTCTCATAGCGATTCTTCTCATTACTTAATGAATAATTTAAACTAATTGTCTATTCAGTTACCAAGCACATAAAGAGTTCATCATGTTAATGAACCACATCTTGTTAATGAAACAACTCAGTTAGACAATGAGATATCCCATGCTAATATTTTTTTCAATCATGCCCTACCTTCTTATTCTAATGAGCCTTTCCCTCCTTAGAAAAAGCATATTATAGGGTGCAAGAAGTTATGTATTTAAAAACATATTACATAAAGTAGAAAGCTAAGCTTGAAAAAGCCACTTCTTATCATATATCCAACCTCTTCCAAGAAACATTCAATCAACTAGGATGAATCAGATACTCTGACAGAGATCAAAGTTATGAAGTGGATTAAGTGTGAGGTAGATAATAATACAAGTGATTCTACAATTAAGTTGGTTCAATTTTTTATAGTTGAAATATAATATGATGAGTGTTTTAATGAATAGAAAAAAATAGTGATGGATGTTTTATTTGTTTCTAATGACTTTTGGTTATCAGAGATATAAATTCTCATTTCAATGTTGAACTTTTAAGTTAACCAGACTTAACTATACTTTATATTTTGATACTTTGGTTATAATATTTAGAAATTATAACAAAATTTTAAATTTTGATATATAATATACCTAAGTAATTTTGATTATATGCGTTATGGAGTTAATATAGATAGAAATTTCATAAAAGTTTGATTTATCATTTTTTTTTTATTGAAATGTTAATCTATTTTAATATTAATTTATTATAGGATCCCCACCCATTAGGAAATACCCATTCCATATTCAAATATTTGATCCCTTAAGATTGTTAAGACTTAATTGAACCTTAACTAATAACTTTTAGTATTAATTGATTTGTAAAAGTCCATTATTTAAGTTAGCAAGTAAAGGTTAGTTACAACTTATTTAAACCAAGTTTTAAGTATAAAAGGAGATCAAGGATTAATTTGAAAGTAGGAAAAACATAGGTATTGAAGACTTATACATTGTAAAGTTAAGCATTTATCTCTCTCTTCTATGCAACTTCTTTGAGATAGCATGACTTTTACAAAGAGACCAATGGTACTTTCTCTAATGGTTGAGTATATTTCTTAAGAAATGTAGGTATATCCACTTTTATATTATCATTTATAAAATATTATTTGAATTTTGTCAAGTTTAATATCTGTTTATGATTGCTTTTTGGAGTCCTATGTGTAGAATCTAAGTATTCAACCTGAATAATGATGAAAACATCATTGTTTACAACATTTCATTGATTTAATTGATTGTAAAAGTTATCTTTTTAAGATAGTCTGTAAATAATATTTTGGATTCTCGAATAAAATTGATTCATTTTGCTACGATAGCTCTCTTTGTTGAGATTTACATGTTTTTTTTATATTGTACTTTACTATGACTTTGACTTCTAATTTAATTTAATCTAAATTTAGTTTAATCTCTAACTAATCTTATTTCTTTTATATTTTATTTAATCTTTAATATACTTTAATTTTGATTTTGAATTTACCTTATTGTTTATTCCTAATTTTATTTTAAGTTAAATTTCTTAGATTAGTTTTCTTTCTTTAATAATTTAGATCTAGATTTAGTTAATTTTAGATTACTTTAGTTTTAGTTCTAGTTTAATATAAGTTAGATTCTTTAGATATTATTAAATAGTTTAATTTCTTTTGCTTAGTTATTTTATGTATTATTTTCTTATGTATCTTGATTATTGAGTTTTGCTTGGTTACTTGCTTTATATGAGATTTGTTTAGCATTGATTTATCTTAATTTTATTTTACTTTTATACTTTTGGTTTATTATCTTTATGTTATTCAGAAGTTATTACAGAAGCAAGATATTACTTTGATAATATATTATATTACTGAATAAGATTTGTTCCTTTCAATATATTATCTTATTTATAGGTTTTATCTATTGGATAAGATAGATTACACATTCATATTTAAACTAATTCATTATTTGATAAGTAGATTTTTGAAATTATAATAGAATATGTTATATTCAATAGCTTATTTGTTATTTACCAGAACATTTAAAAAACTCCTCACATCTTTAAGATCATAAATGAACCTTTATAACCTTACTATTATACCAGTATGATTCCAACTTAACCTTTGTAATAAGTGAAAGGGTTGATTAATTGACGAAATAATTTTCATCATCAATAGAGCCTTCAACAAATGGGGGTTGGATTTCATTAGTGTCATTGACCCACTATCTCAATGAAATAAGCACATTCTAATACATATTGTTTATGTCACCAAGTGGGTATAATTTCAATGTCTACTAGTTTCTCATCAATAAATAGTTCTCGATTTCTTATACTACAAGATAATGCAATATTTTGAAGCACAAAGAGTAATAGTATAAGATCAAGGCCCTTAATTTCTATCCAAAACGATCAAAGATTTCATAGAACACTACCAAATCACACACAAGAAGTCATCACCATACCATATTCAATCCAATGGTCAAGTTGAGGTTAACATTAGAGAACTAGAGAACATCTTGACCAAAATAGTGAGAATTAGCATAAAAAATTTTGAAATAAAGATATCCAAACTCGTATGGGCCTACAACATAGTGTGGAAGAACACCACATGAATTTTTCCATATGGAATTATGTATGGGGAGAATCCATTACTTCCAATTAAATTTAAGTTGTAATTACTAAAAATGACAATGGATGTGGGAATAGATCTAGATGAAGTACAAATAAATAGAATTATTCAACTAAATGAACCTAATGAGATTAAAGTAGAGGAATTAAATTACACTAAACTTATTTAACATCAGAGGAAGGCATTGCATGATAGTCACATCAAGGAAATAATATTTGAAGAGGGATATTAGGCCTTTTTGGATTCAAAGTATAAGCATTTCAAAAGTAAACTCTATACTAGATGTCCAGGTCCTTATCAAGTATGAAATATTTTTGACAATGGAGTAATTTAGATATTACCAATTGATGGAAACAAGAGGACAGTCTTGGTAAATGTAAATAAGTCAAGTCTTTATCTTCAAACTCAAGGAAAGGAGGAATACATCAAGTCAATTTAATCTTAAAAAGAATTTGGTTATATAGAATAACCTTATTTTTCCATCATAACCGAATAATGAGATTTTGATTCTGCTAAAGGAAGAGGATTAAAAACTAGTAAATGGTTGTCCTCTTCCCAATGAAAGAGAAAAAATATTAAAATAATAATTAAAAAAGGGATAGAAAATTTGAAAACTAGTAAATGAAATTTCTTTTAGGGAACATATCAATAAAATAGTACTCCTAATTGACATGTATAAAACTATGAATTAACTTGTATGGTGTTTTTATCACATTACAAGTAGAAGAACTAAGAACAAATACAAACCATAGGTTATTTGAGGAAGTTGTATTTGATAATTTTATGAGTGGATTAGTTTTATGTTTTCGATTTCATTTAATACACTCCCAAAAAGAAGATTCTTCTAAATAATGACATGACCAAAAGGGTATATTTTTAAAATATTAAAAAGATATTTTATAAAAAAAAATGTATGTGTATTGTTTAGATGTATTTTAAAATGAACCAAAAAGAGACATGATGTCACAAAGGTGATGAGTTTCGGGTAATCATGAGGTAAAAATCATTTTTAACAAATACTCATCATAATGGAGACAACTCAAGGCATGGACCAAATCATGTAAAGGATTGATAGAGGATTTCTATGCAAGGAAAAATGATAGGGATAGATTTGGGTCCTCTCAAGTCACTCCACACACAAAAAATAACTATTTATTTCCCATAAAACCATACCTTCTCATATATTTCTCAATCTCTAGTATATTTTGTGAGACAAGGTAATTAATTATAGATTCTATTTAAGTGTGCCTTGTTCTATTCTTTTCCAAATATATTATGATCTATTTATTAAAAAATAATATCACTTTCTAACCTACTACTTCACTCCTATTAATTACTTACCAATGTTTCCTCATATAACCAAATCTCCTTAAGAAATTCATAGAGTGAGATAGAACAAGAAATTAGAATATGAATCCATAAAACTATTGTTAGAATATGAGGTAGTGGTGGTGATTTTTGAGGAAGTTGGTTGGCTAGAGTTTCTTAAGAAATTATAAGGGTAATATGAGAATTTAGTCAAGGATTTTATAATAAATATTTATGGAGAGCATACTAAGCTTAAATTCATTAATATTCATGTTAATAACACTATAATAAGTCATCTCTCAAATATTATAGAAATAGGGATGAGGGTCTTAGCGAAATCCATATTCAAAGACCTAATTAAAATCTTCCATGAATAAGGAGAACCCATGGCTAAAATAATCATTATTCTTCATGATGTATCCAATGGAATCAAAAGAGAAATCTTTCTAAAACCACATATGACTATTTCATTTTGGGTCATCAAATTTTGTACTTGTGATGGATAATATGGTTCTCTTAGAGGGGATGCAATGAAATTATAAACCATCTAAATCAAGTGATTCATAAACCTAAAAGGAAGGTACATTTTCCAAGTTTTCTCTATGGGGTCATTCAAGTTATGGTAGAAAGGTATATATAATGTGTATCCTTAATTGGACATCATGGGAAAATTTAACTCATATGCCAATGCCACTTCCTAAAAATATAGATGGAGATGGTATCTGGGAATAATATATATATAAGTTGAATAATAAATATAATTAAATAATAAGACCTTTATAATCCTCTCTCACACCTAGATCTAGCCCAAAGGAGGATAATGATAGTGACTAGGCATCTCTAGAACTAGTAAGGAAGAGGAAATTAAACATAAGAACATCTAGAGTGAGATCCACAAAGATTATAGAACCTGATTCTAACCAAATACCCATAATTTAAATATTTTATGAAGAGGAAAAATCTCTGGAGACATATCATCCTAGGTTTTGAAGGAGAAGTGCAAGAAGAAAGACTCTAATGGAGATGTCAAGATCAAAAACCCTACCTTGGATAAAAAGAAGACTCATCCTGCCTAAAGAGGATAATGTGGATAAGAGTGATATAGATCTTATTATTAATATTTTATAATATGAAACTAATAAAGATACAAATACATAATAATAACCTACAAAGGACTACTTCATAGAAGAACCCTCAATTGGTATTGAAAAATTAACAACCATGGTAAAAGGGTTTTCAATTTAGGAAGCTGTAGAAGATCCCCTTACATATTCTCCATTTAATACACCATTAGATAAATTAAATGTTCTAATTATAAACTAATAATATAAAACTTTTAACTATGATGAGTAATAATAAGTATAATAGGCCATAATTCTATCAAGGTTAGAATTAGCCATGAAACAACAAGAATAGGTGATAACATTGCTTATGAAAAAATTACAAGGTAAGAAAGAAGATATCCAATTTTTATAGGAGTTAGAAGAAACTAAAATTTATTTTATTAATAAATATAATGAAATAGCTTCATTGA